>JAGDQP010000744.1:0-67611 GCA_022664845.1 Lepisma saccharinum
CACTTTTGAATATTAATATGTGGTAGACAAATAAACTACGTATCTACGTATTTGCATATATCTTGTTCTAATAAGCCACCATACATATAAAAACATATTTTTTTCGTATGTTCCATGACATCTTCCACACTTACTGATTGTTTCAATAACATTTGCAACCATCACTAAATAAATAAGTGGCTAAACAAAAGGAATCTGTAGTTGCAAACTTTAATGTGGCATATATTATTTGTTATTCTCACAAATACAAGTATTGAGAGTACATCACAGGCACAAACAAACTTTTCTATGTTATTACTTGAGTACATCGTGTATTAAAACTTATTTTGTATCGTAGGTGACAAAATTTCCATCTTTGAAACTAAAAATTACATATTCTTTTTTCGATTTTCTAACTTCTTCCTCTATTTTCATCACAACGAACGGTGTAAACGCCCATGTACTCGTATGAATGAAGAGTACCCTTAGTAAGAAGAGCTCATGCGAACTCTCATTCGTTTTAATACGAGTATTACAGAAGTCATTATCTCAACTGAGCTACCATGGCACCCTAGAATACCGCATGGTTGTCCAAGAATGCCATGAATCGAATGAAAAATCGATATTCTATAATTCGATTGTCAGATGGATGGACACAACTTACGAACACCTGTGAAAATCACACTTCAATGGATGTGTTGGGCCAACATTTGCGCCCTTATTACCGGTTCTTTCCTTCGGGCAATGGATTTATACAAATCCTGAGCTATCTTCAAAGGAATATTGTACAGCTATGGACAAAAGTTTAGTCGCACGTCTATAGCTGACTTCCTTCTTTCAGAAACAAATATACACTGGTGTCCAAAAGTATAGCATAATGGCATTTCGTGGAATATACACAGATCTGAACGGTCCCAGGCACCACAAACGTGTAAAGCTGTATGAGAGGTCATTCCCAGAGGAAACAGAAAAGGATAGAAACAGTTCTACGCCAAGGAAATAGAGTTAATGAGATATGACACCAAGGAAAAAAAAACTATATACAAGAGCGTAGAGAATCTGGCGTCAGTAGTGGATGTTGATCATCAATGTGGAGTGTGATCACCTAAGATAGCTAGCTGCATAGGCCCCACAGCGATGTGGAATACTTGTATTTAGGCGCTGATGAGGTTGGGGGGAACACGTTCCTACTTCTCTCGATGGGAACTACGAAGGTCTGCAACCGTGAGTAGAATCGGCTATCTCTTTGTAATTCGACTTTCCAGTGCATCCCACGCATTTTCGATGGGGTTTAGGTATGAAGTGGAGTCGGCCACTTTATGCGATGGATATGCTCCCTCTGAAGAAACTCCACCATCAGGTTGCCTCGGGAATATCGTGCGTTATCAACCATGAAATGCTGCTGTTGAGGGTTTGTGACCTGTTGGTGACACGGTATGAGCCGGCGTTGGGTATCCGGTGGTTTGACACCTACGCTCCTGCAACACAGGGTCCAAATTGTGTCCACGTGGCAAGTTTCAGTCCACAACATTCATTTACGCCACAGACAAACACCTCTACACTTCACGCAAGAACACGAAGGTGTGGAGCGCTGTTCTCATGCCGATGCGCCGTTCACATTGCACTGGTGCCAGTGCGTCGAGGTTGGTGAACATCGTCATGTTACATTGCTAGGATAAGTCGCTGGTTTCGCACGTTTTATGAATTCATTGCCCGGTTTTCGTCATTATGTTATACTTTTGGACATCCGTGTATTACAATATCGTACACGTTCTCTGATCTGCACAGATGTACACATGTGCATGGCGTACATCTGTAAAAAATATTGTCCGGATATGAAAAAGAAAAAAACAAACTTGACCGATTCCAAGAGATTCGATTCTTTAGTCACTATGACAGGACGCCAGCTGCTGGATAACGCTTTTCAAGCGTAATTTATACATAGTTCAGTAAATGGCTGAGAGATGACAGTGCACTATCGTGGTGCTACTTCCTGTATAAATCTAGTACCGAAACACTCCTATATTTAACCACATTGAAAAAAGATCATTGGTCAATAAATTAACTATCAATAATATTATGTATATATTAACCTTGTAAAGTTTACTAAAAATATAGTTTTTTCAATACCTTTCTTCACAATCAAAAGTGAATAGCTTCTTGAAATGTGTGTTGTATGGCTGATAACATAGTATAATATATAGCTTTCATAAAACAGATAAATATCTTATAACAGTTGAGGTCGACGGACGTGATGATAAGATTGTCTATTTCTTTAGGGCAGTGATTACAGTTCTCAAGTTTTTGTTATTTTGAAGAACGTTTTCTGTAACGATGTACTTTTGTGTAGCTACCTTAAGCACGCGGGTTTCAACGGCAAGGCCGGAAAATCCTTTTACCTGTTCATGACAGTTATTGAATTAAATTTCTTGTCTGTAATTTGTATCTAAAACAAAATACAAATACATGAATGAACTAAAAAAAAAAATATTTTGCCAAAGTTTGAACCTCAAATAAACTGCAAACTGAGTATCATTTCTCGGCTACTGTGAAACTCCAGAGATATCTTGCGGGAAATTTGAAACGTTTTAGAAATAAATAAATTACGTAACTTTAATAAGAGTACGGTACTCAGCAGGATACTCAAAAGGTGTTCGAACTGTTCCCCCGAACAGAGAGCGAAAAATGTCTGGAGGCGCCAACAATTTTGAGCGCGAGTGTATCGACACGGGCAGTATTCAATTACTGAGTATGAAGTCGCAAAAAATTTCGAACGGAGCGCCGATTGACTTAGAGTCACCTCTGGTACTCAGGCGCGTAAGCACCGTTGCCAATGTTCATGGAATTCTTCAAGTTGCGTAGAATTTATATGGATTCCACATATTCATGAAATATTTATACATTTCTAATGCAATATGTCTACTTCTTTTGAGAGTAGAGACATTAATATTTTACGCATAAGAAAACTCGAAGTGCAGTGAACCAATTAGGAATTAAAATCCTGCAAAATTCTCAATAATAATACAATACAAAAAAAATACTGAAGATACAATTGAAGACGCTAAAATTAAATAGTAAGTCGTTTATTATGTTCACGGCATCAGTTTCCGAAAGTTTAGACTCAACTTTGTCCGTGTTTCGAACGTTTCACACTCGCCATTTCTCTGTGTTTTACTTACATTAAGGAGGTAGTGCTAGTAGTCTGTAGGACTAGAACTACCGATGTTCGTTGGATGACAAGTAGTAGTGATAGTAGTAGCAGTAGTAGTTGAAAAGTGATAGTAGTAGCAGAAATAATAGCTGTAGTTGAGACACTTATTATTCGAAGTAGACAAGTTTATTAAACATTTTTCTTCGGTGGGGTAATGACAAGTTTTTTTTAAAATATCTATTGAATTGGTGGTACAATATAAAAGTATAATGCGTGGATTAAATACCAAACCAACAATTATCGGGACGGGCGTAAGTTCATTGAATCAATGATTGCAGAAACGGCTTATGTGCATTTTTTATGAAATTAAGGTCAGTTTCATAATTCTTGAGGATAGACACATCTGCCAAAGCAGAAAGAAACTGCAGTCTAAACACTTTCAACGTGTGAAATCCTATTTTATCTTTCACGATGTTAATATAACTCAGGAAAGACTAAATACTTTCTCTCAGTTTTCTTGAAAACAGATTTTATGGACTTAAACCCTTTCTGCAATCACCGATTCAATTGTAAGGGCTGTTACTACTCATATAATTAATTTTATCTTTTATTCTATCTTATCTTACCGAAGCAACAAATAATACAACTGGCAAATATAAATATCAATAAGGAACCGAAAAATATGATCGACAACAGGGTAATTTTTCAGTGCAAATAAAACTTTTTATGAATGTACTGTGACGAAGCCTTGCTCATCGGGTGAAGAGTAAGGAAAAAAATAATAATAAACAAAATAAAGTATATGCTCTCAAAATTTTACCCATAACGAGCTCTACATTACTGAACTCAAAATTGTGGCTCAAACGGTTACACCTCCCTCCGAAGAAATTATCTCTCACGTTATTCTCCGGGGTAAGCTTTCTCCAATTGGATGCTGACTAAGGTACATAACACCTACCATTAAAGGCTGGGTGAATCACTCTAAGTTAACAGAAAATCAGGAGAAATTCAAATCAAATAACAAACTTTATTACAGATTTAGTTGAATTAATGGATAATAGACCTCCTAATTAATCTAGATTTGAATATACAAACTAAACCCAAAGTATAATTGAATTATCTATCAAAAGAATTTCCAGACACAGGCCAATAGTTAAGATTTCAAAATTTTTGCAAGTTATAAAATTTTCGCAAGTAACTCTCAACTCAAGCAAGTAGTTTAAGATTCAATGGAAGATTCCATTCAAGCACTCAAAACTCTACTCACCTTTCTGTACATATTTGACTGTTACCTTCCAATAACATGAAGCTCTCGTTGAGTATCTTTCGTCGATGAGATTCACGAATTATTAAAATTTTACTCAAAACAGCGATTACTTCAATAGGAGCACAAGCAAACTAGATCTAATGGGTCTGTTCTAAACACAAATCTATTTACTTCAATCCAAGTTTTAGATTTAGGAAAACTTTCTTACACAGCGTTAGTACTATTAATTATTTATGAAAATTATCGTCTTAGCTTTAGTTGAGAAATTACTGCGTTTAACTTTTTTCCAAGCAACTTCCACGAACAGTCGACATATTAATAGGTCTAAGTTTTCACACACTTATTTTACTTTCTTTCGACTTTTAAACTGCGTCTTATTTAGTAGAAACTTTAGGTGTTTCAACAAATCAAGTGCTCTCACAATAACAGCGACGCTACATGAGGTTCATAGGAACTATTACGCCAGTAGAACTAAACATCTCTGATAAAGACTGCCTCCTGGCTGCAATTCTTCAAACTGTCTCGATTCTTGTTTCTTTCGAGCGCAAAGCAAAAGAAGTTACGAAGAATTTTTATCATAAAAATTAAACTTTAGATTCTTTAGCAAAGGAAAACAAGCTGTAGTGAATATTGTACATCCATCGCTACAGTATCATGCTAACTACTAACTAAATCCATCTAGTAGCGAGATCTTTCACTTAGAATGGTTTCAAGGTAAGAACAGAAGTATTAAGAATGTATTATTATTTCATCCAAATCCTTCTTTTATGTTGTAATTCGATATTTTTCTGTCAACACACAACTAATTTCAACGACTGGGAAACCAGAACTGTTTCCTCTAAACGACCTTCCCTGCTATTTGACTGAGAAAAAACACCCGAAGTTCTTCTTGTTAAGGCTTAAGGGAAATCGATCAAAGTAGACGCGTAATATCTAATAAATTAATCATTGTCGTGGCCCTCTTAGCTGAATACAAATAAGCAATTAAAATATGATTTTATGTTTAAAATACCTTACCTTGTACTAAGGTAGCCAAAGTTTTGAAAGAAAAATTACCAAGCAAATTTCTTCGTCCGAATTTGGATAAATTGTAGAGATTTTTTTTTTAGAAAGCAAAATGAAGACAGAGCATTGTTAGATTGTTATAATATGCAACTTGATGGGAGCATTGATAGGACTAATTTACCTGAATTGAATTAAATTAAATTTTATTTATGGCTTTTCGGCATCTAAGGCTTGGGCCGAAATATATCTGAAATAACATAAAAAAAGTACAGGATGGAACTGAATTAAGCCAAATGGACACCATATGGTTGCACAGAATAAATTGTTTAGGCACCCGTGAATTGTAAGACAGAGATTTATAAATGAACATGAATTCAAACTTGTTATCCAGTATGAACTTGTTTAGATCATGTTTTTTAATCCACACAAATTGTCTTAAATTTTAACTGCCTTTCTGGGGCACCGCTACTATTGTTTCCTTTTCTTCTGTATGTATATAACAATAGGCTGTTCGTGGATACTAATCAGGCCTAAATAGATCTGCTAGCGTTGCCAGACGTACGAAAACTGTTGTACACGCATGAAAATTTAAGGCGTAAGTAGACTACGATGTATAAGAAAGCAAGTGGTCTAGTACGCTTTTGCTCGAGAATTTTCAGAATTATAGAGGAAAAATTATGTTTGATTGTCAAAGGTTTCGATTGTAGAAGAAAAGCATTAAATGTTTACTTCTTAATATAAAAACCTTTTAAAATATTATAAGCCAATAAAGTAGGAATTGAAGTAATTCAAATTACGCAACGTTGTGCAATCACATTTGACTGGACACAGTTTATTTTCTGCTAGCGTATTTCCATTTACAAGTTCATTCTTGAAAGCAAAAGTGTTCGATTATCAGTACAGGAATTTTCCAATTTTAAAGACATAAGTGGAAAATTCCTTTACTGGGGTATTGTTGTTGTTTAAAACTACAGGCTGAGGAAGAAGTCTGGAAACATCATACTAAGTCGAAAACGGTTTGAGAGAGTGAAACTAAATGTTGGATATTGGTAACGTGGGAATGGGTAACATGGCAACCACATTAAAACCAGCCATCTTGAATTCCCGTCAATGATTTTATATTGGAAGGGTGTCATGTGACATATTTAGGTTAGGTCACTACGTCGTGACCTTTTTCCTACGCACATGTAAAATAAATATTTCACATGTTCCGCTTGCAGATATCAGTGTTGCCAGATTTCGTTTCTTTTCGGAGCAAGAAACTTGTTTATTCTACTATTTCCTATGTTTATTTCTTACAAATACAAAAAAAAATCTTTAAGAAAAGAATGAGGAAGCTTTCTTACAGCAATATTTAAAAATAAATATTCATGTCGTTATTCTTAAAGATTTCCTAAAATAAATGAATTATCAAACTATATTCCCTGCAAACACAAATTCTGAATAGAATAAAGTTACTGTGATACTAATGAATAAATGTCTTTAGTGATTATTCCTGTTTCTTAACATAGAATTATACTTTGTTCGAAGAATTACAATACTATAATATAGGTATTAGCTTATAAAGAATAAAGATTGTAATTTAATAAAATGACCAACAGATGGCGAAAGAGAATAAGAACTTACGTTTCTCACAAGCTCCCCCACCATTCCATCCCAGCCTCCTTCCACTTCAGGATTTTCTGTTCCATAATTCCCGTCTTTAACAATTCGTAGTTCGTCTGAAATGGTAATACAAATAAAATTAAGGATTAAAACGAATTTCACGTGTTCACGGTAAATTACAGCTCTTCATACAGTGAAATTTGTTACAACCACAGGGACAGACAAGTAATTTTCGTATTCGGATGCATTTTAAAACACTTTCTGATGGCTCTTAATTCAATATATTATTTTCTAAAAATCCTGGTAAACGCAAATTTTGTATAATTACTCCAGCATTTGCTGTTAGCTAAAATACGCTGTTGGCTGTACGAACCAATGGGTACAAACATAAAGAAAGTAGGTAGTCTGCTTTCAGATAGGCGGCGCAGGTCATCGCCAAGTCAAATTAAAATGAATATAACACAATAAAACAGGTTCAAGCAGGCAAAACTTGGATGTGTTTTGGCGAAAAAAATGCCTACCAATTCGCCACGATGAAGATTTTGTTATTTCCTTCATACTTACGCATTGAAGATGATAGAGAAGGCAAACTGGTGTTCATCCAACAAATAGTAGCACGAACATTTATGGTTATTATTATTATATTCAAGGACTGAAAGGAGATAAAGTTCCTTTCAAAGTACAAGAATCGATTAACCAAATCATGATGCAATTGTCATATGAAACCTATTTAACTTGAAGAAACACTTCACTGTTAAAAATTTCGGAACGTTCCTTGATATATTCCGTAATGTTTCAGAAAATTTCAGTATTTGAACTTGTCGGCAGTAATCCTGGAAAAGAACCGAGAAATTTCTTTTACGTTATTGGTTCCAGTTCCAGTTTTCGGTTTCCGGTTCCATTGTGATTTGTGCAAATGTACAGGAAAACAAAACAACAGTTTCTTATAGTAACTAAATTCTGGTCAAGTATGTATTTCCGCCATCTTGATCACCTATCTTTCCAGAAATTGGAAATATTCTCAATTAATGGGGTATTCCGATCCTTAATTGACAAATCGAAAAATGATTGAAAGGTGGTGAAAGTAGAGAAAGTAACTTTCGTTTATGTCTTCGAAGTTAGAACAATGCGTTTCTGATCCTCTATACCAGGGGTCTTCAATTATTTGTTCCTGGGGTCCGGACTGTGGTAAGTTTGCAATAAAAAGGTCTTTGCAGACCATAAGGATAATTGAGTAAGACATTCATAAGACATTCAAAGACTCAAATTTCTTGTAATACACCTGTAAGTATACACCCTTTTGCAATATTAACACAAAAATCACCAGTATAGCTAAACATATGTACCATACGAATCAAATAATTCGAACCCGATAATAAATTTTATTTTAGTAAAGAGACTGCTGACAAAATTTAAAAAAAAAACAGAGAATAATTAATTGCATTTTAAAGGAACAGTAAAATCTGGCAATACCACTATTATTGTTTTCTAACAATGGTTAATTATTAGAAAATAGTAAGATAATTTCTGACATTGAGTGCCGGTGAGAGTAGATATAATTCTATATTTAAACGTAAAGGGTGTTCTTTCTTTAAAATAATAATGAGCGAAGACATTCATAAGATTCTGTTTTGATATTTCCAAAATTAATAAATAATCATACAGTCAAAGAACTTCTAAGTATGTAGCATTGATTACTTGAAATCCAACTCTTATTAAATTAAATTTGAAATGGAAGTATTCTTTCTAAACATCTCCATAGACATTATTATTACTGCAGTGTAATTGCAATTGTGATCAAACCTAGATATTGAATTGCGCGTTTGCCGCCATTTTATAAAAATAGCGCCATCTTCGATTTACCACTTGCACTTAGTTTATAAGGCGTACCTCCTACATCAATAAACCGGTAACGCTCGTTCTTTGTTTATTACATTTCTAATATTACGGACAATGTAAAAAGTCATCATCACTTTTTCTCTTCGAGTATCCATTTTTGCATAATTTTAGGATAAAATTTTTAAAAAAAATTGTTATCTGTGTTGTGTAATATTTTATTTCGTTACCTCGTAGATGTCAGCAGAGCTAAAATATGAGAACAATGTTCGAATAAAAGTTGTAGGAAATTTTATTAGCTTTAAAATTATCTATATATTGCCATAATCTTATAGCTGCGTAATGTAGCTGTAAATATCACAGGCCAGAGGAAAGTGGCTGCTCCATTTCAATGGAGTAGTCCAGGAAAAATACGATTTAGTGTTAAGAAAAACTGCAATAAAAAATATTTCTAGCTATTCATACCCAAGGTTTACACCGTTTAAAGGGGAGAACTGGCCGCTACTTCGAAACATTCGCGCCAAAGAACTTTTTGTTTTATTATTTATCTAATGTAGGCCGTACAGATATTTTGCAGGAGTGCAACATGAAAGATTGTATCTTTTTTTTCTGAGCCATTATTACCATGTTTGACCTAGAACGAAGTTACAAACTTATCACCGGTCTTAATGTTGCCAATTTAAAAACTTTAACAGAAAAACGTATTTGAAAAAATAATAATACTTTTTTTTAAAAAATATATACTTTTCTTAAACAGTTCGTACTAAAAAGTAAAAAAAAAATGTTATGTATGTCTAAAATAAAAAGCGTGGGGCGTGCTCTCATATACAGTCACTTTATAAATTCTTCTATTGAAGAGCCCCATGCTTTTCCTTTTATTCATGCATGATTATTTTACTTTTTAGTATGAATTGTTTAAGAAAAGTATGTTTTTAAAAAGTATTTTTTAATTATTTTTTTTGAATTATTTAAGTGCTAGGATACTTATTCCATACCCTATACGTCCTCCAAATCCTATAATGTTCTGCAACCAGTTAAACGCAACATCATTGCGGGCAAGTATTTATTTTAGAATAACACTAAAAATAAACTGTGCTTTTAAAATATATAAATATACGAAAGTAACTATGGCATATTGTTTTGCCATCCGATGCACGTCGCTGTGCATTTCATCATTGTATGACGTCAGGAAATGAATTAAATTAACGTTACCATATTTGAGGAAACGATGAACGACAGTGAATTAAAGAAAAATATGTAAAAATATATTTTTGTGGAAAATATTTAATATAACATGCGTCATGTTACATATCGTTTTTAGGCTAGCTTATTGCCAGAAATTCAAATCTGAAGTCGTTTGTTACCGACGTATATTTATTTAGAAGATCTTGACTCTGAGACTTGGGATTTGAGAAAATATAGTCGTTTGTCATTCTATCGTTGCAGGTGATTCAACACGGCACTAACCCATCAACAGATCGTGAATGTGCTGATGAATTGTAGTCGCAGTACGAGGGTGATTGCAGCTGAGTTAAAAACGAGTCATCCGCAGAGAGCAAAGATAGCATGCAAACTTATTCAAGACAGACGCAGTGAACAACCAAGGGTCCTAACCGGCGAAAAACACAGCTACGGCACTTGTGGCAGTCATTGTGAACAAGTCCACACGCAGTCCTCGATGCTTAAAAGCGAAAACAGCTTTTGGTCAGTGATCCATATTAGGGGTACAGTATGACAACAACTGACGTTCGTATAAGCTGCAATTGCAACGATGCCTAAGTGAGGATGACCCTAACAGGCGGTTACAGTTTGCAATATGGACTCTAGAGTGGTGCAATGAGGATCAAGTGTTTCCTTTGTGTGAGTCGTTTAGCAATGAAGCTCTGTTTATGTCCAAGGTGAAGATATCAAAGAGAATCATCGTTATTGGTCTCATGGCAGCCCATAATGGACAGAAAACAGTAAAACAAGTGGTGTGAGCAAAATTATTCCATGGTGTTAGATTGGGGAACACGAATTGTGGGGCGCTGGCGTACATCCATGGCTACTTGACTGGTGAACGATACCTGAACATTTATCGCAGGAACGTGTTCTCATCTCTGCTGTACCCTGAAGGGAATTTTCTGTTGTTCTTTTTAGTAGTATGGCGCGCTCCTGCACTATGCTGTAAAGGTACGAGGTGGTTCTATGTCCAATATCCGGGATATTCGATCGGTCGGTCAGGGCCCATGGTTGGCCCCCCTTGTTCACGTGATCTCATGCTTCATAATTTCTATCTCTGGAGATACCTGCAAATAAGTGTATCGTGAAAAATCAACAACCTACACTCGTGTCCGGCAACGGATCCAGAATATTTGAACCACGGTTAAAACCCATGGGTTTATGAGAACAGGGAAAAATTACTTACCTGAATGTGCAGTAAAATGACCGCCACATTGACCACATATTGAAGGGAGCCAAATATCAGATTTTAGATCCTAAAGACTTCACATTTCAATTTCTGTGGACGATCTACCCTAAACCGACATGTCATAAGATCCTCTCCCCATTTAAGATTCTCGTTCTAAACCTAGGACGGCGTTTTTTAAGGTGGCGGTATGTCTAAGTATCTTTCACAATCAAGTTGACAAGGAATAACACCGGTCCCACAGTTCGCGCGTCCCAGTCCCACACAATGACCTTGCTCACGCCACATGTTTACTGTATTCTGTCCATGATAGGCTTGCCGCTGGCATGAGACTAACAAAGGTGTTTTCACCTTGGACACAGAGTGTTTCATCGCAAAACGACTCATACAAAAGAAAAACTGGATCCTTATTGCACCACTTTAGAGTCTATAGTGCAAACTGTAACCGCCTGTTAGGGTCATCCTCACTTTGGTGTCGTTGCAATTGCAGCTTATATGAAGGTCAGTTGTTTTCATACTGTACCCGTAATACGGATCACTGACTGACAGCTGTTTTCGCCTGTAAGCGTCAAGTACTGCGTGTGGACCTGATCACAATGGTTGTCACAAGTGTCGTTGCTGTGTTCTCGTCGGTTGCGGTCCTTCGTTGTTCACTGAGTCTATTTTGAATAAGATTGCGTGTGTTCTGTGTGCTCTCTGCTGATGACTCGCGTTTCTCAGCTGCTATTACCCTCGTACTGCGACTACCATTCATCAGCACATTCACGATCTGTTGAAGGTATTTATTTTATTTTCCACATAAATCCAAGATGGTGGGTTTCAAGATGGCAGATATGGAGCCCGTTCTTCCATCACTGATATCCATCATTAGGTCTAATTCCCTATAATTATTATCGACTTAGCAGTGTTTCCATACTTTTTCCTAGCCCTGAAATTAATATATAAATACGTTTTCCTGTTAAAGAGTTTAAACTGTCAACATTAAAACCGGTGATAACTTTGTAACTCTCCGTTGTAGATAAAAATCAATTATAGTGACTCAGAAAGACAAACATTACCATCTTTTATTTTGTACGCCTGTAAAAATTTATGTACATGCCAACGTTTATGAGATGGATGCCAAAAAAAAAAAAGGTTTTTGTTGCCAAATTTTCAAAATGTCGGTCAGTTCTCAGGCTGCAAAGGGTGTAAACTTTTGGTATGTTATTCAGTTCATCCTTCTGCATAGAATAGCTTAAAATCATTTTTATTGTAGTTTATTTTAACCCAAAATTGTGTTTTCCCTGCATAATTTCCATTGAAATGGGGCAGTTACTTGTCTCTTTCCCATGATGTTTGCAGCTACATTACACAGCTATGTGATTATACATTATGGCAATATATAGTTAATTTAAAGCTCATAAAATTTCCTACAACTTTTATTCGAACATTGTTCTCATATTTTGACTCTGCTGACATGTACGAGGTAACGTAAAAAATATATTACACAACACAGATAATTGTTCGTTTTATCCTAAAATTATGCAAAAATCTCTACTCATAGAGATAACTATTCATATTGCCCGTAATATTAGAAATGCAATAAATAATGATCGAGCCAGCTAGGTTTATTGAATTAGGAATTACAACTCATAAACTAAAGTGCAGGTGGAAAATAAAAAAATGTGAATTATTTTTACAAAATGGCGCAAAACGCTTAACTCGATTTTTTGGGACTTTTGTGTAGGCTAATGAGAGCGACATATAGAACATATTCCAATAGGTTTCAACTCTTTATTTTAAATGTTTACCTCAAACACTAATTTCACTGTACTATATGTTTGCTAGGCATAATAGTCGCTACTCTACCAAAAACACTGCGTTAATTATAATAATTTGTTAATTTTGAATTTTATTTTTTGCCTTTAGACATCTAAGACTCAGGCCGGGATAGGGGAGAGGAAAGTATTCGGGGTGGTTTCGGCCAGGGCCTATATTGAAGATGTCATCCCGGCATTTGTCTGCTGTGACTGTGGAAAACCCTGGAAGAACGTCAGTAATAATGATTGCCTCCGGGATCGAACCTACAACACACCGAACTTTACGCCAACGCGAACGCTCTACCACTGAACTACGGTGGCTCGGCATTATAATGATTTGTGATCACAAAAGAATAATTTTATAATCACACTCAAGTTGTAAACCGTTTAATTGATACATTATTCTTACTTTTCAATATCTAGGACAATTTCTGAAAGAGTTAGCAAAGTCTTTCTATCTTCCTTAAGACATTCTGATGATTTTCAGTACGACATTACATTTATAGAAAGTTTCGTGTTTGTTGGAATTATTTTACTGTAGTATGTGTCTGTATTGGACAATGAAATTATGCTGGAAATATTTAGCGATGGTAAAACTAAATGTTGCTCAACAGAGGGCCAGATTAACTTACTCGTAATATTTATAGAAATTATGTTAATAATTAAAAAAGCAAGTCATCGTCGTAACAACAGTTTATAAACGTTTCATCAGGAAACTAAGAATAATTAACCGATGAAACTTCTATGTACAAATGTATTGTGAAAGGCTTTTATGCACCTAAATGATCATAGTGTTTCTTCCTGAATTTATTTACTACTATAAAATATTATTAAATATTACTAAATGTGGAAACTATTTTGGCATATGGCGGCTTTCATGTATTCCTTTTTTGAAAATTAGGTAAAAAAAAAGCTAGGTAAAAAAACTATGAAACTTAGTATACATATCGTATTTAATCACCCAAGTAACATTCTAAAATTCTCCAAAGTCAAATTTTGCAACGCCTGCCATATTGGAAAAGCCAAGCTTAAGTTTATTTTTTTAATTTCGCGGAAAGTAATCATCACATCGAAAAAGGTTTCAAATGAAATTTGTTCAGCATTAAATTATGAAACTTTTTGTAATTACCTTCTTTTTCATTTGACCAATCCTGAAGCCACAAAGGGACATTAAACGAAACTACTTTTCTTTTCAGACGCCAAAATCTTTAGGACAGTTTAAAAATTGTCAAAACCATGCGATTGGGTATATAGAAAGTAGAAAGTACTTGGTCACTCAAGTAACATCCGAAAAGTCTCAAAAAATCAAAGTTTTGATAAAGCAGTCATTTTGGAAAATGGCATCCACCTTTTTTTTTAACTTTTGGCGGAAACTTTGCCGGACTTCAAAAATATTTTAAATTAGCTTCTTCAGCATAAAATTACAAATCTTTGCTATTAAGACTACTTTTTCATTCACAAAATGGCATAGAAGCTAAACTGATTGTCACAAAATTATATTTTCAATTAGCACTTTTAAAGTGATGAACGTAGAAATTAATGCCAACAACATAAAGTGCTCACAACACTTTTTCCTAAATTAATTACACAATTTTTCTGTGAAGGAATACCACAAATGATAACAACAGTACACAGAACATATTGGCACTAAGAATTACATATCATAAAAATTACTCTCACTTAAATTTTACTATGTTTGAAAAAATGCACTAAAAGATTATGTACAAAAGTACTGTTTTCGGAGCAGAAAATGTTGCATTTAAAAACTCGAACTGAGCATTAGTGTGAAGAGTTGGAATTGAGCAAATGACAAAAATGTAATTACAGAAATATTATGGGTTTATGCTGAAGAAATTTTATTTAAAACTTTTTTCGGTGTGAAGAAATTTTATTTAAAACTTAGTTTTGGCTAAAATTGAGAAAAAAATAGTTTTTTTCCTTTTGCAAGATGGCGGACGTAGCACAAGTTTGATTTTGGGTGATTTTTAGTATATTACTTGGGTGACCAAATACTATCTGTATACCAAGTTTCATGCTCCTAATATTTTTTAGCTAATATGATTTGGGTTTAAAATGACTTCACCAAAAATATGGGAAAATACAGTACTACAGTCAGAAGCTACTAACTAAGAAAGCATGAATACAGTATTTGAAATACAGTAGAAACTCGATTGAACGTCTTTGTCGGAGGACATGCTTTACTTCGCGTCATAGCTTAACCACGTAAACCAAAAAATGACCTATAGGGGATGGGGAAAGGGTATCTTGACCCTATATACACAAAAACTTGGTCAGTTGTTCATGTCCTGTTATTCTGCTAATAGGCATACACGCAGCTTCTAAAACTACATCCAATAATCCCTTGAAGTTTAGTTAGCACGGAGTCGATACCAGTTATATATTGTAGCACAGAACCATTCTATGCAGATCGTTACTACATTTTAATAATAAGCATTTCATTTATGAGTTTTTTGTGGGTGAAATACTTTGTTCCGCGCTCAATTCGAATCCGCGTTAAAGCGAGCCTCCACCTTACATGTGACACAACAGTGCTACAACGATGCCTCACTAAACCTGTCAGCATTGTAGAACCTACGCATACAGCTAATGAGCTGTACGCCGTAGGACTTGTAAAGTGCATGAGAAAAGATTGGTGAGTCAAACCATTTAGTCGATGACTTGGGGTAGCGTCCCATCGGAAAAGCAAGGAAAAGATATACCGACGTAGCTGGGTAGCTCAATATCCGTCCTTTGGTTGTCAGCAGGCTGCATGAGCAATACATCAGCTTGACTACTCGACAAAAGAGGTCCGACACATGAACTCAACTTTGTGTAGATGTTGTTTCTGCTATGATCTGTACCAACAACTACGATGCACAGATGACTATACGAAGGTGGGCTGTGGGCGAGGACATCAGTAGGCCCTATTATGTGAACCACTTACTCAACAGTACAGATTGGAGGAAGGATATTAAGGTGAGCAAAGACAAAACTATGGATAACCTCTTGAATTGATACGTTTAATCTTATGAACATTAGAGAGCTTAAAGATAAATTTGTGCAATACGAAAATCCCTTTCCCTATAGAGCACATCTTGTCGAATAGTACTTGCAGGGGTATCATATGCAAATTCTAGCGTGTGCGACGCTCTGGGTAGACATGTCTTGCCCTGCTTCTTCTATACGAAGCCTGCAAGATCATTAATAGACTCAGCGTTAGCAAAGGACCAAAATACCAGGAGGTGTGTTGCACTTATTAACATTAGCAGCAGCGTCGTTGTGAGGTATCTATTGTTTCCCGCGATGATCTTATCTTTTATTAGTGGTCGTTGTATTTGCCATTCCAAAAAATCGATTTTGAGTTCGAAGTAAGAGTTTCTGTACGTCCAAACCAAACGATTTTCCACACAATTTCAAATAAATATTTATGTCCCAGAGATGCATCAGTTAATGTGTTCCAGATGTTTCGATACACCCTGTATTTACTCCTTTCGTTCCGTTTCCTTTATATATTTCTCACCCTACTTGTCATATATATTCTATTCCACCGTCTCTATTATTGTTAATTTCACTAATTAAAACTTTCCACACCTGATTTTTCCCCTTTAATCTCCTACATTAAATAACTGAAACATTCTGACTGTTATGAATTGCCAGCGACTTGTTCATGGCAACAATATTTTAAATTGGGTAAACCAGAACAATAATTTTGGTTGCCGTTCACAGCTTGTAATGTAGCTGCAGACGGCGACTATTTTGATTAATAAGGTAATGTAGTTTTCATCCTTTGGACACGACGCATCTGGAGCGAACATATCATTCGCACCAATCTTATATAAACCAAAGAGAATAAACCAATTCACATATTTATACCACATTTAGACACAATGACACATGCAACGTGAAACCAATTAATACACACTTACAATGAATCCCAAGTTTCTTGGAAATCAGGTCAGCCAAATCTTTACAATATCCTTCAAATCTTTCATTTCCATGCAACGTTTCTCCGATGTCTGGTTTCCTATACATTATATAAGGTTCTTCCTGCGGAGAAAACATAGACGTTACAGAAGACACATGCAACTAGAAACACACAAATAGTTTATCAAAACGTGAGTGAGATACTAAATATTACTCACAAACTATGAATTTCCGCTATTATTTAAAGACATCAAAATATTCTTGATTTAAAAATATCAAAATGTTAATATCTTAAAGCAGTGGTTCTCAAACTTTCTTACACCACAGACCCCTTCCTTAGACTGTCAGCCTTCCACGGACCATCATACTTCGTCAGCTTTTCTATTCTAGTACCCAAATGCATGAATAATGATTTAAGAAGACATTTAAATTCATTATTACTATGAAAACTTGATATGAGGTAATTCACCATAGAAGGGATACCTAGTGCATTCATTGCTTCCATCTGACTCTGGAAAATGTTTTTTAACATTATCTTGCTTCTGAAATAATTGCACTACTTCAGCATCGATTTGTTCTCCTGAATACTACAAAAAGAATGTTGGAAATGGATCATGCTCCGCACGTTTATTCCAAAGTTCGCGATTCTGAAGTAACAGATTTAGGTTGTTCATGATGCAGAGAATATCGTTGATCTAGCAACGATGCATTTCCGCCAAACACTTGAAATCGTTGAAAAGAAATACACTTACTTCACCAATATCATGAAGTAAGATCTGGATGTTATCCCCCAGCTTGAAAACTCAAATGTATTCTTTCAATCAAGAAAATTATTTATTCATCAATAACTATCAGAAGATTCGTAGTATCTGTTGAAGGTTTTAGAACAGATTTTATTGAAATCTCTGATTGTATATGAAGTCAACAAAGGAAGGAAACTTGAAACATCACATTACTTGCCATTGGAGTATGCATTTTGGGGACCAAAATGTAAAATATGCTGCTAGCGATATCAGTCATGTTAGACTAAAATACCTTGACTTCCACATTACAGCCGCTTATGTAAGAGTTTCATTACTTCCATTTTACAAATAAAGATTTAAACACATTACACAAACCATCTAGGACTTTGCTGTGGACCATAGTTTCAGAACCACTGTTTAAAAGAGTCATTCAATGTTTTTTTTTTTTAATGTAATGGTCTGCAACAAATCGTATAGGTAATAGAAGTATCACAAAGCGGGCGTAGAGCGTTGACCTTGTAATCCCAATGACCGCTTATTCTAATTGAGGTTTTTCCTCAGTCACACTACGCAAATGTCGGGATGGTACCTAGAAAACTAGGCCCTGGCCGACTACCTTCCAACATCCTCTCCTTTATGCTATCCCGGCCTGAGTCTCAGATCTCTAAAAGTCATAAATATATTCAATAGGAGTATCAATGAAAATAAAAACTACAACTTCCTCCTGTCCTTACGACATAAATTTTCTTTTGTCTTATTTATAATAATATTCGCGGATCGTATGTCACTTTTTAATTGTTTGTAGAATTATGTGTGTAGGCTAAAAACTTCAGCCATTGATTGATCTTTTCACTTTGTGTCTTCTTATTTTTTATTATACCTTGAAGGCTGAGGTTTCCCTGGTTTCATTCGAATTCTGGGATAGTACCTTCTGTAAGGCCAGGGTCGCTGCCTTTCACTACTTTTTGGACGGCTCCAAAACTTTGGGAGGATCCAATTTCCATATGACGGTAGATTATGTGTAAAATATGTAAAATTGCCCCTAAAATTAGACTAAATAATTGCCCCTTACTCAAACTACAGAAATACCATTGTGCAGGCCACCCCACAACAGGCGAACAGATTTTTGTTTTAATTCTTCCCTAGGGACAAGTGACAAACGGTTAATTTGTTAATTGTCACCTTACTTTCAGAGTCCCCTTCCCGCCACCACATTATATTTATTTATGTTAAAAACATTGCGTTTGGGAGTAAAATAGCGGTAAATATATTCTCCGTTAAAGGTATTTACCTTTGTTAGAAAATGTTTCTGTTCCTCATTACTTCAAAGAGTTTCTGTGCCAAATAATCCCTTCCTCGACATGACACAAAATTGCCGTATCTCTAAAGAGTTTCCCCAGTTATACACATGCGCAGAAACCAGTTTTTAGACATTTGGGAGAGCCAACTTCTAGCTGGCACAAAGTGATTAAGAGAGTAACGAATCTCACGTGGAACGCCGCAGGTTTCAATGCAACAGGTTGCAGATATAGCGAAGAACTGTGCGTGTATATGAGACAACAAAATAATAAATTTTCTCCTTTATTTATTGGCAGTGCCATGGCACACTGCCCTCCTCCCTCTCAGCGGCCGCGGCTGATTCTTACAATCAAAAGTAAGAGCAGAAAGTGTATCAGGTAAGCTGAATCATTCCATTAAATACATTAAAACATAGTAGCATTCTTCTTTTGTTTGTGTGAACAAATAATAATAATAATGTTAATACGAGATGTCACACTTCTGCTTATAAAAACTTGTACTAACAGTACATACTTAGTACTGAAGACTTTACAATAAGACTTTATGATAAAGCTAGTAACAAAATACACAAACACTATGATATGAAATATAATGTGAATAACATAGATTACCTAAGTACGAGAAAATAATATAAAGTTTCTGTGAAGGAAATAGAACAAATATCGTATAGCAGAAGAAGGATATCTCTGGAGAACGTAGTTGATCTACTGAAGCTACTGCACTAAGATTTCGCAACCAGCTTAGTGGATTTGGAAAAGTAAGAAAGTCCATCGAAGAAATACAAACTACAAAATTACTGAATACAACACATTTATCATATTTTCATTAGAGAGTTTTTTTTTACCTTGGAATATAGGAATATTTTGCAAAGAACAAAGGGGTGTTTTTGAAAAAAAAATAAAACAATCTGAAGAAAAATTCAACAGAAAACGAGGATCTTAAAATACTTTTATGGACTGTTATTGACATGAGTGTTTCGGATATTAATCTAACTACGTCTTCTTAAATTGATGAAATTAAATCACGAAGATGGAGTTATTTGTAGAGACAGTCTGCGTGAATAAAGTTCTGTATAGCGTTTCCAGTCATATGGTCATTTGGGGAGTTCCCGATACCGTAAGCACTTGGTACTATTTTGCAGAGACGTACAAAACTTTGAAATGCGATTACACGTTGTCATAAAGCTTATTTTATCTCCTTTTATTTAATATATTATGTTTTACCCTGCACATCTGAATACTCTGGACACTTAGGATGTTCAAAACAAAACTAGCAATCACTGAACTGAGGCTACAGTCTCGATTGGCTGCGATAACAGATCAAAATGAAGTTGACTCCCTCGTTAGAATAGCCACTCCGGTAACTACCAAGGTCGTTAATCTTTAAGTGTGGGGATTGTTAGTGTTACACTTATGAATAAGCTTGTTTCATACAATATCTTTGGAATTAAAATCTTTAGGTCGTTGCCTTAGTTACGACCCATTGACATTATTGGAATAAATGCGGATTCTGCGATAATGTCAAAAAGGACACATCGAGTCGTAATAAATTACTATTAAAGTTACATTAAGAACAAGGCAAGGGGATGGAAGATTCCAAGATCATATCCAAGAAAGACAATTATTCGTGCGACAAATACTGAAAGCATTTAACGAACATAGACCAAAACATCTAGAATCAACGTCGTCAAATTTTAGACACATTTGCCAATGAAACAACAAAGTTTATAAGTACAGGGCAGTAACCTAACTAAACAAATTGTCTGGAAGACAAGAAAACAACAGAAGTGGACACAAAAATTAATTAACAAAAATTTAATGATGTAAGTGGAAGTGAACTCTTGATGCAATGTAGCCAACACTTCAAATTTCTGGATAATAGCGCCGTACATCTCCGAATATAAGAGTGCGTTCAAATGTGAGGTGCACCCCAAAATAAGAGATGCAAAAAAGCGAGAAACAAAATCCGAATATAAAGCACACGAAAATATCGAATATATAGGAAATGAAAATACCGTATTTTAGTAAAGACACCAAATAAGAAGTAGACGCCTAATTAGAGATAACACTTAGATATTTTAGCCTTAAATTTGAATACCATTTTTTTATGACTTTCTTTTCAGCTGTAGAGAACAACA
Source organism: Lepisma saccharinum (assembly GCA_022664845.1). Lineage (NCBI taxonomy): Eukaryota > Metazoa > Arthropoda > Insecta > Zygentoma > Lepismatidae > Lepisma > Lepisma saccharinum. The sequence continues at coordinate 21,153 of JAGDQP010000744.1, forward strand.
TTAATCTAAAGTATAATGGACCGTAATAAAAGGCATCGAACGTTTCCTAATAAGATATATTATATGTGTATAGTTATGTGGACAAAATATAAAACAAAGTTTGGAATTCCATACATTAATTAGGTACATAATCCAAAGTATTAGATTGTAAGTTTTAATCACTTGTCCTGCTTGTATAACCTTATTGTATATCATTTTTTAAAATATTTTGAAACACCTAATCCTTAAATTTGTGAAAACTTTATATTCCAACACAATTTGTAAGTTACATATTGCTTTCATTCGGTGTTCCAGTTGATCAATAACATTAACTTGTGTACTTTTATAATTTTACCACGGGTAATGAGATAAAAAAAAGGTATCTCTTACTTGGAACCTTTTCGAAAATTGCTTAATTTCGCAATTTATTCTCTTTTAGGTTAAAAAAAGCAATTAAACTTAAATTGATGTATTTTGTAAATAAAATAAAGAAATGAAAGAATGACAGCAAAAGTATTCCTAAATTATTTTTGATTATTCATTTATAAGAAAAACTGTATCTTATTTGGTTATTTTACCTTATACACCGCTCTCTGCGTTCACAATTCGGTATAATTTATTACACGGGTTCACAATGTTCGTTCTACTAATGTTTTAATGTTTGAGAGAATTATTATTATTGTGTTTTTTTAAGATCTAACAAGGAAACTGTCTCGGTTGGGACACGAGAATCTGCATGAAACTTCCACAGTGTGTTGACGATGTGTCCGAATGAACACTCCTGTAGTACTTCGTTTCGCAGATTCGTGGTACGGAAATTACAGAACTTAATTTTTTTCGAGATGTTGCTCTGAACGCCTGAAAGGTAGGCAACATTTCATGCAGATGTGCTGAAGTTATGCATTTCACATACACTTTTATATAAAAGGTTGCGCTGAAGTTGATTTAAATGTTAGATTAAAGTTATTGATGAAATTGACGTGTTAATTAATTACTCTGATCCCTGCCAAATGTGAACATTATATAAATTCCGGGTGACCCAAAGGAAACTTCCCATCTCGTTAATTTCGTAACCAATTAATTTCCGGTAGGAATCCCGACAGACGACCCTATTAATTTAAGGGTGAATGCGCCATCGTGGTCAAGCATTGCATGCTTCCCCTATCTATTGTTTTCTAGTGGCAGAAAGTGAAATTTTCTTAAATTACAACATGGGTCAAGCGACACAGCATATCAATAGTATTTGTTTCTATTTACAAAAACATCTATTCATTTACTAGTTTCTTTGATCACTTGGCGAGAAATTGCGTTTGGAACTCTCAAATATTATAAGTGAAACGTATAGAATGAACAGAACATTTACTAATTATATAGTTGTATATCGCTTCCACAAGTCTTTGATCGAAAACAGTAGACGGAGTGTCATTAAAATAAAAATTAATTTCTCTGAAACCCATTCTCTTAAAAGAGGAAGGACTACATATAGATTGTACATGTTTACAGTCGTTTTCTGTTTCCTCCATTGACAACACAATACCAACAAACAAACCACGTATGACTCAATATCACGAAACCAACTCGACAATCTGTTTCACTGCCTCGACAGAAAGTGAAAAGAACACGGTATCAGATAACGTATCGTACAAAACAACTATTACATTTTCAAGTGCGTGCGGTCGTATATAGTTATTGCTTCTATCACCAGAGTGCGCAGACATTACATGACTATTCTTGGGCCGTATAACAGTCACTCTTCCAGTTTCAGTTTCTTATTGCAAACATTAAAATGTTCACAAACATATCTATGGCTGTATAACTACTCGAAACTCAGCAAATTAAACAAAGTTTCAGACCTTTAGCATGCGTTCCGAAACATAGTATGCAAACGTACTCAACTCAACACATTAAGAATGGACAAAAAAATAGCATGCCATTCCTAATTTTTCATGGGAGACAATGATGCATCCCGGAGTTTTTCCCCAGTGTATGATGGGCAATGGAAGGCTGTCATAACGTTTACTATAGTATATTGTATTACCTTACTTAACAATTGTATGTAATTATGACCTTCCTCACATTTTGTAGTACTGAAGGATAGGAATTGTAAATCAAGTTACGATAAGCATATTTTTTCTGTTTCCAAAGAGATTCAGAAGAACTTCTAAGGTTTCTTTGTTGCCGTCACTCGCTGAAATCATATTCAGAAAAAATATATTTCCATGCTTCACGTATAATATTTGAGAGTTCCAAACGCAATTTCTCGCCAAGTGATCAAAGAAACTAGTAAATGAATACATGTTTTTGTAAATAGAAACAAATACTATTGATATGCTGTGTCGCTTGACCCATGTTGTAATTTAAGAAAATTTCACTTTTTGCCACTAGAAAACAATAGATATGGGAAGCATGCAATGCCTGACCACGATGGCGCATTCACCCTTAAATTAATAGGGTCGTCTGTCGGGATTCCTACCGGAAATCAATTGATTACGAAATTAACGAGATGGGAAATTTCCTTTGGGTCACCTGGAATTTATACAATATTCACATTTGGCAGGGATCAGAGTAATTAATTAACACGTCAATTTCATCAATAACTTTAATCTAACATTTAAATCAACTTCAGCGCAACCTTTTATATAAAAGTGTATGTGAAATGCATAACTTCAGCACATCTGCATGAAATGTTGCCTATCTTTCAGGCGTTCAGAGCAACATCTCGAAAAAAATTAAGTTCTGTAAGTCCCGTACCACGAATCTGCAAAACGAAGTACTACAGGAGTGTTCATTCGGACACATCGTCAACACACTGTGGAAGTTTCATGCAGATTCTCGTGTTCCACCGGAGACAATTTCCTTGTAAATTTTCAGTTACTATAAATGTGAAAAATGAGTTGAAGTTTATTACATGTAAAGGTTATATCCTTATACTAATTTTGAAAATTATCACATTTTATGCGAATATAAGGCCACACCCATATTTTAAGGGGCCAAAAATGAAAAAAAAATGTACGCCTTATGGAAATCTATAGTAATTGTGTATCGATGAAATATTCAATTTTGACGCTAGTTCTAGGCATTTTCGAATAAAAAGAACGATTGTGTTAAATTAGTTACCCTAAAGGCTGTACATATTGTCGTTGCAATTAGGACAGAAATAAGTCAAACCAAGACAATAAATAAATTAAAATGGAAGGATTCGATGAAATGAAATAAAATTTATTCGTGTTAGTTCCTATAAAATTCACAAAAAATATAAAGTTGTGACGAGATTTACGATAAGATATATATAATAAAATATGGGAGGTGTACTTACAAGTAAACCTATGCGTGTTGTACACAATAATTTGCGATAAATATACAGCCAGTAAGCGAAGCCAGACATTGATAATTTTTTTTTATACTAAACAACTAAATAAATAAGTAATACTTCCCGTTCTTATTGTTGTTTTATTGCATTTGAATATAGCTAGGCAATTGTAATAGGTATTTACTACGTTAATACATAAGTAAAGATGCAAGACTATGCATAATGCATCGATTTGTTTAGAACTTAATTAGTGGAAATTTGCTAGGAAAATCTGCAAAATAAAAAAAAAAGCAAAAATAAAAGACATAGGAGAGACGCGATTGGCCAAATGGTTAGCACACTCAATTTTCATGTTCGTGATCAAATTTGAAGGACGTTCATTGAATACAATGATTACGAGGCTACGTTTTAAATAGATTATGTAATTATAAGTTCAAAATCTCCTTTAGAAAACGTAAGACTGCGAATAAGAAATACGAGAAACATACCAAAATGTAATTAATGCCCGTTGATCATTATATATCGTAAAGTATTAATCCAAATTACATTCACTTTTTAGCAGCGTGTAGAGTGATGGTTCGCGCATGTTTTATCGCTAATTTTCGTTATTGCAAGTTTTGATTTAATTAAAACAGGCTGACAAGGCTTATATGCTCGACTTTAATGTAAAAAACACACAGTAAGTCTTACTGTTTCGCTGTTCTAACAAAACCTTCCCTGGACGAAACACTATGCCTCTTGTACAACAAGTCACAATCTAACGTATTACGGATTACATAGGAAATATTGAAGGCAATTTATTGTGCTAATTAGGGTGTTGTATTCAAATCGTAACCAGCAATTGATTAATGCTGTTTAAGAAGTACTTAAACGAAATTACGAAGAAAGCATAAACCTTTTTTTCTATCATATTTTATTTCATTTGAATTTATTATTTACAAGAATTAAAAATTCTATTTAAATAGTAGTAGAACTCAAAGTAGTCTTTTCTATTCTTTGAGTGACACCTTTCTTCATGTGCCGAAAGTTATGCTAGTTTTATGATGTAAGTATTCAGTGCTTCTCCAATGCAGGTGATTCATTTAGTGATACACTTGATTCAAGTATTTTCTAATTTAGCATAATTTGTTCTACTACTAATATACTTACTATAATCGTTGTTACAATATAAGTCCTATTCTTTTCTAGATCTGAATGGGGTCGAAGTCTGACGTACTTTGGAGCTACAGGAGTAAACCCACCAACATCCGACCATTGTGCTACCTGAAAAACAAAGAAATAATATATATATATATATTGCTATTTTATATTAAATAATTAAAATGTTTGCATTAAAAATATAAAAATGTTTCTTTAAATGAACTTCACAGGGAAATACAACTACATCCAGCCGCGTCTAGACTTGTACTCTCGGAACCTGTGCTCATGGACGTGTCCGGCAGTCCCGCTTTTCCTCTTTCTTGTTAGTGTACCGGTACGCTATAAATCCAAGGCAAGGCCTGTGCGCATTACAAGCCCAAGAGATCACGTTGCTTGGCGAACACTTTTGTGGGCAGAGTATGGGGAAGGTAAAGGCCAGGACATATATATCGAGAAACTATACTCTGTATTTCCCTGGTGAAACTAAGGAAGTCTTAGTTAGGATGGTCGGTAAAAGGACCTTGACCTTGTGTACATCCACAGTGCCAATCGTTCGGGATTATCCCGTATTGGAAATGTTAATTCACGAATCCGAATTATAATTTTTTGTCATTCCTGAATTTGGGAAATTCCGGAATGTTTGAATTGTAGAACTTCAGAAATATTGGCATTCGTGAATGTAGAAATCGGGGAATAAACTTGAATTTATTTATGACCTTTAGGAAAGTTATGTTCATGCCGGATAGAATAAAGGAAGTTCAAAGAAAGTCGTCTAGGTCTTGAAGGTACCATGCTTGCATTTTCCTGGTGTCACTGAGGAAATAGGCCTGAAACATTTGAAAGCCTAGAATTTAAGAAAATTCTGGTATTTGAAGTTTCGAATTCTAGAACTGAATTGAGATTATTGAACACTCTTAACTGACACCATGATTGACAGAATAATAAAAAGAATAAAGAAAATAGTTGTAACAGATTGGACTCTTACTTCAAACTAAGAAATTATGAAAAAGGGAGAAAGAAAATATTTTTCTTGGAGTTTCTTGTAGACATTTTGATTGGTGTCTCTTTGGATTGTGTAACTTTAAGCAGCATTCTCTTAACCAATCACGGTTGCTTTTGTTTACCCGTGATTGAACCTGTAGCCATTCTTGCAACCAGTGCAAATTTACACAGGAATTTCGAAGGGGAAACCTCTGGGCTTCCTATGTCAACCTTCCTCAATAGCTGACACTCTCCGCAAATAGTATGGACACGAGAGAGGAAGGGGGCGGAGGAATCGGTAATCAAGTACAAACCCGAGTTTCCAAACCCAACCAAGTTGATGCGTACACTTAACGGAACAGCTTTGTAGTTCGTTCAGTTTCCCACTAGTGGCGCCAGGAGATAGTTTACGTGTATTGAACGACAATTTCTCGTTTGGGCGCTAGATGGCAGGCTACTCATCATTTCTTTCATCGACGAAAGAAGCAAACGAAAACAAGGAAAAAGTTACACGAATTCATTACATTTCAAGTTGAAATAGTGTTTCATTACTACTATTATTTTCTAAGCCATTTCATGTATCACACCGATTGGATATAGCAAATATTAGCTTTCTCAAATGATAAGACTATCTAATACAACATAAACAGCAACTGAGAATGCTATCATAAAGGATTAAGATTATTGTTATTAAAAATAATTACATGGATCCTTGCATTATATATTTAAAGTTTTGATGTTGTTCATCAATTGGTTCGAGATAATAATTGACATTATTATATAAATTTTAAAATGATTTCATATCATAAACTAAAATGCATTACAAGCTGACCAACCATCCCAGTTTACCCGCAATACCCCTGGTTTTGACGAAAGTTACGCGTCTCTGGCAAACTGTCTTTGCGACACATATGTCCCAGTTTTTGTCAAGTCAGAGTATGTAAAAAGTAAAAATAACGTTATGATTTAGAAAAATAATTTACGTTTATCTGCAACAGTGTTGAGATACATTTAGAGTAGACCTATTTCCTTGTAGAATAGTAACTGTGAAATGAAATGAAAATTTCTTTAAATGTAATATTTAGCTATTCCATATGTTTTACATAAAAAATAATAAATAAAAAACAAACTGTGATTTTATCGTTATTACACATTTTGTTTGGTAAAGACTTACAAAAGTTTTTTTTTCAAATGACTCATGCTAGTAAATGTACAATTTATTGCAAATCAGATAAACTAATATAGTACGCAAACCATATAAACATTATGAGCGAAACAACTAAAGATCAATACAGATAAAATGAAAGCAGTGTCACACAGAAGGAAACTGAAAGAGAACGGAATAATTAAACTAAGGGATTATGAGATTGACTTAATAACAAGTTTCAAATACCTAGAAAGGATCATAAGCGATAACAATAATCAAATTGAAGAAATGAGGGCAGGTAAGAGAGAGTAATGATTAAGTAGAAGAAATGAGAGTACATAAGTGATAACAATGGTGAAATAGAGGAAATAAAAGCAAGACTTCTAGCAGCAAACAGGGCATATAACTCACAAAGGAACATTATGTACGAATAACGCGGAATACAATGTAAAGATTATGTACCTAAAATGATCAGAAATATACTATGGTTGCTAGCACTGAAACACAAGGATAGAGAAGATATTCGGTTCTTTCGAGAGAAAAACTTTAAGAGAGGAAATGTGTATGAACCAACATAAAACTGACTCAGCCACACTTCCTGACCGAGTATTTTCCAGGGAGTTTCCTCAGTGAGACCAGGAAAATGACAGGATGATACCCACAAAATTAGGCCCTGACCGACTTCCTTCCAACAGCTTATCTCGGCCTGAGGCTTAGATATCTAAACGCCATAAATAAAATTCAAATGAAATAAAAGATTAAAAGCAAGATGAAAAGATGAACAACATTTTGCAGGGCTGTAAGGTAGATAGAGAAAAACGTAGAGAGAGTGAAAAATGGCAGAGAGAAGAGATGAAATATGTGGAATGAAAACGTACTGAAAGGAACCAAAGAACCTAAAATTATAAAGTGCCCGTTCCCTATAATCGAACAGTATGATAGGAATGACTTTTGTATGTTATATTTTGTAAGGGTAATTCGAATATGTGCACGGGTGGTTTCAAAACTCATTCAGTCACTTTGGCTACTAAACTTGGTTGTCAGATTAAATATTCATAATTTCCATTGCAACAGGAGAGTTCTGGCACAAATCTAAGATAAAAGACAGCATTGGTTAAAAGGTTTACGCGACCATGGTTCCTAGTACAAATGCAGTGAAGGGCCATTAAAAGTTCTAGTTTGGAATACATCGTAACAAATACAAGTAGGTGTCGCTAGGCCATCGTAGGCCATAGCTTCCATTCCAACCCACTAATATAAATCGAACATAAAAAGAAAATTAATTACTAATATATATATATATATATATATATATATATCCTAAATTTCTAACAGAAAGAGCCAAGATTATAAGTACAAACTGTACCAAATGAAAAGTGAGAGTACAGGTGTCTTTATGAAATAGTTACAATAGCATAAATCTGAAGTCTGATACATTTTGCCACAATATGCTTTCCCTTTAAAAACATATAGATTATACAATGCTCGAGGACGTTCCGATTAAAGATACCTTACAAGTTAGATAAAAATTACCTGAAGATTTGGCTAACTATTATTTTCATTATGACTTACCTTAACCATTGCACTGTTGACTGTCATCTCAACAACATGCAACGTATAGTTGTATCGCCGTCCGTCATCGTTAAATCTTATTTCGCCGGTGAGACCCTCCATTTCAACCTGCAATTTTGAACAAGATTAAGTTATACTAAAGGCAACTGTATAAACTTACTAACATCTTAACCCATTGCTCCGTCTATTTATGCCCTTTTAAGCAATTGGTTAAGTGAGAAAATTAGTTTATTTCGCAGGAGCGAGCAGATAGAGCTGGAAATGGCCATGATCTGTTAACTAGGTACTAATCACATTCATCCGGTGAACCACAAATAGTGAACAGGTTACTTTAAAGGAAAAAATATTATAGGGTGTTGGTGCTATATTATTAATACAAAACGAAATCAAGACACATTCTAAACCCCTAACATAATTTCGTATGACATACTAACAGATTGGTAAATACGGAATATCCACTGAATAAGTAAATAGAAAAAAAAATGACCAAATGAAGAGATATGACTGGAGAGAAGTAATTTAGATGTGTTGACTAAATGGGGTAAAGTGTAACTTCTACGATAGTTTGACAGATGATCGTCTCCAATGGCAACTTGTTGAACGGGTGACAGCAAGTCTTATTAACATAGTCGAAGCAGCTACTGACTTCGATGTTGGAACTTGTAGTTGTACTTCAAGCTTAGCGAACCACACTAACTGATTCGGTCAGAGCACGAAGATGTTACTCGTAGGTGTAGATACACTTGGCTCCTCATGACGGTATCAATTGACATCTTTATATATTGAACTGTCACTACATGTTGCTTTATGGAGTATTGATAACCACCAATAGAAAATGTCGTTATTCTGAAGAATGAGGAAGAATCACCTCTCAATTTTGACCACCTAAAGTCAAGTGGGTGTTGACTGTACTGTGTACTTTTCCCAAATTTTGTCTTGGGAGAATGCAAGTAAGTGGAACATGAGAACTGCTGAATTTGTTGTCCTTGAGGTTCCAAAGTTTTTTTGGCAACGAATGTCTCGTATGAAATTTGATATCGCTGATTAATGAAGATACAGTCTTACAAGAATTTGGATACACATGTATGATGAGCACCTAGTGTCCTTGATTGAAAATCTCCAATTACACATTCTTAAATATTACTCTTTTTTTTCTGGTCTCTAAATACCCAGAAAGAGAAAGAAAATGTATTTTATAATTCTTTAAGAAATGTGATGTTGCTTTCATGTTTCGCTCCAATAAACTAGCTACCAACGGGATTTATTTACAACCTTACTAACTAAATACGTACAAGTAAACACAATATGTAATATTGTAGGTAGGTGACATTAGGATGGACCCAAAAAAACGTTTTTGTAGTCTTTAAATTCTGCTCTCGTCGTGGTCCCTCCGTGGCCTACCACAATGGTTTCAAATTAAGCAAACATTTTCTAGTAACATCTAGTACATGCACTCCGAATTGAAAACCATTCGGTCGACAACTTACTTGTCAGTCTATGCGAGTGCGTGTGGATACAATAAATGGAAGGCTGTGTAGCCAAGTTAACATGTTGTGAAAAGGAAAAGGTGGTGGAAAAGGTGAGTGATCAGAATGTGAAGTATCTAATTAGTAGATGCATGCCAGAAAGAAAGTTTTTAGAGTGACAAGATTGAGAATGAACAGATAAGTTAATTGTGATGGCTGATTTTAAATGCCTTAGAGACGAACGAAATGATAATAATAGAGTCTTTGAACATTTCTGGCACTGCAGTTTAAATTAACAAATTATTGTGTTTTTTTTAAATATAAATTAATAACTTATTACACAGTGGAACCTCGATAACTCAAATCTGAAAGGGAAAACTCGAATTATCGAATATTTCAACTTAGTGAACATGATCGAAAAATGTGTAGTTTTCGAGATACAGGGTTTCAATCTTCGAGCTCAAGAAAATTATTACAATCGTAGATATAATGTAATTTTCTCAATAAACCAGTAATAATGCAAATATCTGTTGGTCGACATCAATATGTGTCAATAGAGTGGACTTAATAAGCTACAACATTGGATCATTAGCGCAAAGCATTGCCAACCTAGTTTAAAGTAACATCATTTTTAATGGCACCACATCAGTATTGCAAGATATTTGGTATCCAATAGTGATGGTAAGCAAAATATTTGAAGTACAAAATACAATGTTGCATACCATGTTAATTATATGAGGATAATAAACATTTGGAAAAATTTACTTAATATATTATGTCCAAAGTTAAACCCAACTTAAAGTTATTTCTACAAAGTATTTGTCCAATATTTATAGAAATAACAATTTGTCTCACACGTGATGTATTTGAAGCCTCTAATGATCCTGGAATTAGATTAGAAGACAGGCCGAAACAAAAAAAAGAAAAGTCCTGAATCCGAACGCTTAAATGTTATTCCGTTATCTTGGTGTGCGGAGATGAATAAGAGTATGAAAACTACCACCAAACAATAGTTACGTTCGATTTATTTACATTACACTATTTTTCTAATTCCGACAAATTAACATGTTAGATGCTTACGTTCAGGGATTAGCTAATCACGTTCTCTTTAAGTCTTTTCCACTATCCTAAATACTGGTTGGTCACTCGAAAATGGTGTAGTGACGTTGCCGGCCGGGTGGTCGAGCGGTCTGCGGCGGTAGGCTATCGACTCAACGGTCCCGGGTTCGAGTCCCGGCAGGGGCATGGGTGTGGATTTTAACACTTAACAGCTAAGGGCAAATCGTGACGGGCCGAAGTCCAAAGTTACTAAACTGGCCCATATAAAACTAAGTTTTAAGTGGAGTGACGTTTTTACATTCGGATTCAGCTTACCAATATCCTTGGAGACTTCAATGACGTGACGTGTGAGTCAACCTGTTTGTTATATAATCCTAGGTCTCTGTCCAATAATATATCTTAGAAAGCTGTCTCAAATATTTCAATCATAAATTTTATCTCAAGTTAGAGTTTAGAAATACAAACTTTTAAACGTGTTTACATTACAACTTAAACGTACCTTTCTGAGAAATCTTGATATTTTATCCCCGTGTTCCCATGGAGAGACCATGTCTCTACTCGTGTTGCAATCAATGCCTTTTGATCCGTTGTTGAAGATTTGTCCTCGGCGGAAGTTTCCTCGAAAGATATCTGGCTTCTTTCGCAGAAGTTTGTTGAATGCTTCCACCAACACGAACACAGCGTCGTACATAAGAGCAGCTTGAGCCTGTAAGTGAAGAAAATAAGAATATCAATATTTAAGATTCACTTCCTAAAATACCATATTCAATTCAGGAAATTATTCTACTTAAAAAAAATGTTTGCATGTGCGTAAACGCATCAGATCGAAAAGAACACTGGTTGTTGTCGTCTACGCAGAACATAGTGGTTTAGAGATTGCGACGTTTCGAATAGTTGCCAGATTATTTGTGCATAAAGTGCGAATCGAGTTGGAAGCTCCCAAGGTAAATGTTTCTTTAGAACCTGCAATACAAGTCATGTACACATGAGGAGAGGCCACTTCAAGTTTTCGAAAATAGGAAACTCGCTTGCTTCGTGCAAATCAGTTACTTAACAAAGTGAAGAATGAAGAAGAACATGGCATACACTGTGTTTTATCTGATGAGAAAAATTTTGGTCAAGACGAAATGAACGGTCACTAGGGGCGGTTCCTTCGGATGATCGCTGTGTTATGCATATCAAATTTAAAGCAACGGCGACGGTGTTAGGAATGATAAGTGGGGAGAATGTGTTATATAACCTCACTTCTTTCAGCAATGTGTTCGCGTTATTCCTTCTACCTTCATTGTGGTGCTAAAACAGTTTTAAACTATGGATAGTCATTGTGACCAATAAACGACTGTATAGGTTTTAACAAGACTCAGTAGCTACAGACACAGCTCATGACTTCCAACAGAGACTGACCTAAAATTTCCATGATTGTGTAACATCAATCATGTGGCGTACAAACTCACTCGATTTAAATCCTATGGACGAATATGTGTGTAGCGTATTTAAACATGAGACTAATAGACATTCCCAAAACAACACCACTACTCTGCAGACTGCCATTGTCAGGTTAATGTTCGAAATGAATAGGGATCACTTAATCCACACATATTGCCGCTATAGGTCACGCATCGAAGGTTGCATTGTATCGCAAACAACTTTTATTGAATAAACTTGTAATTCCACTCCTGTTGCACAATCCTACAAATTTTCATTACTATATACTTAGAACTTCGTCCGATAGAGTTGGTTTACTATGTACACACATAAAACCTCAAATACCATATGCATCCTGTATTTTATATGGTTAACAATTAATAATACAATATGTTTATATACTTTAAAAAACTTGTCAAATATTGACATTAATCCAATCTAACCCTCTTTCTGAAGACAAATTTTGAAAACCCGTTTCTGTATTTGGTTTCTTGTAACAAATTAAGTTTATTATGCATAATAAACCTTAGATGCCTAAATGCCATAAATAAAATTCAAATTTAATTAATACGCTTACGTCTGTATGTTTGTGTTTGATTAGGAACTAAAACTGAAAACCATTAAGACATATTGCATGCTTTTGGCGGTAATGAGGCAATTTCAATGACACTTTAAAAAAATCTTGACAAAGAAAGGATACTTTGATGTAGAAAGTGGACAAACACTTTACAATCAAACTAGCTCTCAGGAAAGCAATTAATCATCAGAGAGCGAGAGAGAGCTTCAATTTGATAGTGTCAATGTTTGGCCGTACAAAGATGATACTGAAAAATGTTCATTAACTGGCAAAGAATCTAAAAAGAAATCACTCTGTTTTTAAAAGTTATTTTCAACTCCATTATACAGAAGTAGTGCGACAAAATATTTGACTGATTTGGAATTGGTCTTTAAAACGTTTACCGCTAGATAGCGTACTGTTTATCTCAGTTGTTTCTGCAGCATTTCAAAACATTTGGCTACTATAGGCATTTCCTGCATTTATTTTTTACTAGAAGAATATTAGTTTAATTGTCGAATTTTATCTTCAAATACACTGACTCTGAAATCAGCTTTTGTTTAAGCCTAATTAAATTCTTATAGATAATAATCTTTTGTTACCTTAAGATAATTAACTTTGATAAGTCGAGGAGCATGTTAACTTCTTTCATCAATATTTCATGGTGCAGTGTTGGTTAAAATCCCATCATCTATGAATGCCAATATATATATATATATATATATATATCTTTTAGGACGAAAGTAGCTCAACGGAGCTAGAAGTCCGGCTGGGTGGCCCTGCTGGCCCAGCAAACTACTTTATCATCGAGGAGCATGAAAATCAAAATGGTTCCTCGAAAAACATCGATATTTTGTATTTCTCCTTACTATCTAAAAAGTATACCGTTTTATATTCAGCTATGAATTTCCTTCCAAAGAAATTACTTTCGCATGAACCTCTACTTTGCGCTTCTTCTACGTTACGTTTGAAAAAGTCTAATCCTCCTTAGTCAATTGTTAGCGAAAACAAAATATGTAGCGTGACAGAAAATCGCGAAAGCCAACCTGGCAACCCTGTCGAGTGTAAATAGTAAAGCAGCACTGAGCATAAACACTGATAGGTTTAGGTCATACTACTCCTTGGAACGTCGCCCCAACAGAGAACGATTAAAAGAAATAAGAAAATTAAAAAAAAAATCCACGGTACTCTATGTGAGATGGGGAAACAAAAGGCTGCAGGCTCCTCACATAGCACTCCCAAAGCGAGCGAGTGTAAATCATTCCCTGTTATCCGTGTTACAAGCCTAATGGATAAAAACAAAGTAATACACCTTGCCCTTCCACGTATTCATACTTCAACATAGGCAAATTAACTGGCAGATCAGCGATCCACATCTCCCTATTATGTTCTAACATAAACCTTCCCAACATTGGCAACACCGATCAGCCAGATATATTATTTCTCAACAGAAGAACCATGCTTCTATGCATAACGATATACATCACACAATATAAGCATCACAAAATATTTTCAATAAACTATATAGTCTTATTCATGGAACACACTCTTGTTATGCTGTCATTTTATAATAAAACGAACACAAGGGACCTCTGTCAGACTGTTTAGCTACAAATACAAAAACAATTCTGCTAAAACGTAAACAGCACTTGACTACCATCTTAAAACAGGTCAAGGAACGACTTTACGCCAGAGCGCATTTAGAGTACAAGGGTGCTTTAAATTTATTTGGCTTGCTTAAACTTCACAACGACAAAACTTTGATAAGCTATTTCATGGTAAAATTAGACATGAAAATCAGGTCTTGGTAACTTAATATGTGTGGTAACTTATCTTGTGTGGTTGTACTGTTTACAACGAAAGTTCACAGATTATGAAGATTTAATACGAAACATTACTTTTGCTGAGAATTACAGTTTATATGAGAATTTTTTACTGAATTGAAATTACAACCGAAACTTTGATCTTCAAACAATCCGAATTACAATGGATTAAAAGTATCTGTATAATAATTACTAACAAAGGAAAATTTAATATTATGGGACAAACATCACACGAGAATATCTTAAACACAAAGTGCAAACTGTACAAACAGATCAATTCTATGTTTCAACTACTTAATTTTGAAAAAAAAAAAAAATTGAATGAAGATCGGATAGATGATATACAAATTTTACCGGTATACAGGACAAGTGCAAGATATTGAAACACACAATATTGAATCATTAAAACCGAATTCTTGTTTACCTTACGTTAAATACTGGATCACGAAATCATAAATTTTATGAATACATATTCACCGGCTACTACACACAATTACATAAATAATATGGTCTCATCACCCTTTCCAAATTTTGAATTAAAATGATTCCTAGAGGAGATTAAGAAGGGGATGAGGAGATCAAAATGTCAGTTACGCCCAACACAACACAAAACAAGTGTATATACATAAGCTATAGTGTATATATACGCAGTCAAGTTTCCATTGTGAATACTAATTTAGAATAAGTTTAGCAAAATACCAGATTTTGTGCATTTTCACTACTTTTGAAAGTCCAAACAATATTCATTATTAAAATTTTACACTCCAAAATTAATTTAAATATCGCTTAAAAATAGCAAACGGAATCCAGGCCTGTGGAGGGGTTAAGGTGAACTTTATTTACGCATTTTGATGTATTCTCATCCAGATGAAACAAGAGTTGGTAAGTCTTTAATCCAAAAATTCGAAATATTATTATCTATAATCACTCACTGGTCTCGCTCGGGTGGTGAGAAAAGTCAAATAATTATCTCCACTTCTAGAAAAACTAATATGGTGCCGGCTGGAGTATTTTCTTCAACTAAATATATCACGTTAGCTCCATCGAGAAATGGCGTGATTCTTACTTCTAAATCATGGAATTAACTCACTGCATAGATGATCCCCAATTTCAGAGTCCTTCCACTGGGTAAGGCATTAACAGGCTGTGCAAATTTAAAATACAACAATGGCGTACATTTTCAGGTTTGATATGAAGAAGATCACGTCATCCGCTTAAACCATAGCTTCGCAATCGCGAACACTAAGCTCCGAAAAACAAGAAAACTCGAATTAAACGGAACACAAAACCAGAAAGTAAATAGGTCATATATTCTTGAACAATTAGCAGACAATAAAATCAACTTAAAATTATCTAAGACAATTCCCGAACACAATAACTCAAATATACTAACGATGACATCACTCAAAAGTAACACCAACTTAACAACTACATATTTATATTACACCTACTTCAACACAAATTAGTAATGTTGCCCGGCCACAAATAGAACATCTTTAATTTCTTCAAACAGAAAAAAGAATTGATTTAGATAATAAAAAAGAATATATGTTTCAAATAATGAGGACAAAATTTTGTTACCACAGAGACATCTATAAGTAAACCCAAAACCCACGGTTCCGCTTGAGTATCAGGTAGTTGACTAAACACTCGGTAGATGGCATGTGATATTCAAGAGATATCATAAATAATATAAACAGTTCCTTTTCAATACTCACGAAAATAAGGAATATAGTAAAGTATTTGAATATTTTGTCTTTGTGACTACTTCTACTACAAAACGGAAAGCGTATTCATTTCTTACATTAATCTTCACCTTTTTGTTTTTCCTATATAAAAGACTAACCTGAGTTACACATGGCGTCCGAACAGGCTGAAGTATTTTTCCTAAAATTTCCTTGCTGGAGGGAAAGGTAGGATGGGTGCTAAATGAATCATGATTTGCTCCACGAAATCTCATCCACCACTCTTTGAATCTCTTTCTAGAAGCTTTGCGCTAGTTTGTGGTAATTCAGGCTCTTCACAGTAGATGACAATGTAATCAACCAACAGAACTATCGTTGATTTGAATTTAAAGGAAAGATAAAGTTGACGCTCTATTGAAAATAAATAGCTATATATAAAATTGAATGTTAGTATGTGTGTTTGAGCATCACAACAAAACGGCTTGACCAATTGTAATGATTTTTCGTATATATCAGACACTGGATCGAACTGGGTTGTTTTCATATTATTTTATTCTAAAATTATTAGGTTCAGAGATAATCGACCATCTAATGATCCATTAATTCCAATGGCGGTGGTAACAACAATGGAATCACAAATAAATGAATATCTTAGAATTTTTAAATTTAAATTTGGATTGTTGTAAATAAAATATTTAGATTTAATGTTTTAAAGCATTGTAGTAGTAATAGTAGTTGTTATTATAGTAGTAGTAATATTATTAGTAGTGTAGTAGTAGTAGTAGTGTTGCCAACGTATTTCACTCAGCCTGCTCCAACGAACGGATACTTTAGCTAGTACAGCTATGGACAAAAAGATTGTCGCATGTATATAGCTGACGTTTCTTCTCTCAAAAACAAATATATTGAAGCATCGTATAAATTCACTGACTTGTAATGATAAGCCGAATTGCGTAACGTATTTGTGTGAAAAATATTGTCCTGATATATAGCCAAACAAGGGTAATATACAATAAAATTAAATTTTGCGTCGAAAAATTTTGTCCAAAAAGCCAAGCAAGTTGTAAAGTTCCCTCGTTTTTCCCACGCAAAGGGATTTTTTGTAACCTAACGGGAATTTATAATTTTAGGTTTTGGTAATAAATTAAATACTTGAAGAATTTAATGAAGACATGAATTATTAAAGATGTAGATGAGGATCAATTGTATTGATACATTTTTTTCTTTAAATAATGTTATTCAACTTCGGTTCTGTAAATCCAAACTAATGAATGAATGCCAAATGAGACAATTTTTCGAGAAGTTAGAAAGCATGTAATTTACTAATGGTCATCACTGCCCTCTGCTAGTAACTGAATGAACTACATGATCGGTGCAGTTACTTTAATTTCAAGTATGCACACAGTGCAATCAGAGCATATATTAATCAAATGTTTTAATTTTAAAGCATTTATAAAAATATATATTTTTTTTATCTTGTCAGATTTGCTAACGTTTTTTAAAACCTTGCTTCATTAATAGAAAATGAAAGATTTCTTGAAATTTGTTGGATGGCTAACAAAACTCTCCTTTCTTACAAACTTTTGACTCATCGTGATGGCAATCTAGCCTATTACTTGCGACAGCTGTTTCCAGACGTTTCACGTGTTGATTAATGTGTCCGTATAGAGGCATTTTCAGACTACTTAAGCTATTGATAATTTAGGGGGGGGGGGTCGAAATCCCCCCCCCCCCCCGAATTCCCTTTTTTTTAGTAAGATTAGCAATTTTTTTCAAAATCACATGCATTTTACTTAAATTTCACACACAGATAGACCTCGGACTCCCCGCCCCCCTCCGGAAGGAGCCGGTTCCCCGTGAAGCCTTAAGCAAGCGATTTTCAATGACAGGTTCTCGAAATTATTTTTCTGGTTCCCGGGAAAGTGCTGTTGAATCTGGAAAATTGTTTATTTTCTTTCCGCCAAAAATACGTAGGTTAAAAAGTCATTATGCCAACGCTCGAACTCCAAATAAACTACAAATCTACTAACATTTCCCAACTATTGCACAACTCAGTGTAGACGTAAGCCAATCTGGGGTCGGGGACAAGTCAACATGATTGATGCCCGTTTGCGAACAAAATCGTGAGCGCACACTGCTATTGTTGGCCGAATATCTCGTTTGCCGATATTACGGGCACCGCGGGAAAACTCGCTTGCCAAGACAAATAGATATCTTCTCGCTCACTCTGCGTAACTTTTATGTAAAAATGATTTCTTAGAACGTGGTGTCTCATGCTTATCAGCTATTATTGTCAAGCACACAAATAAAGAGTTCTGAGGTGGCATAGCTATTACGTCACCGATCACCATTGATGTTCTCCATTGATTAATCTTCTTAACAAGCGATTATACAGAGTTGTAGAGTGTAGTCTGAGGAAGGAAATGGTATACTTCCGAAACCGTTACATTTGAAGTGATTTTTGTTATCAAAGAATTCAGCCTGGTCAGAAAGCTTTGTTTTTCTTTATTAAATAAAGCACTGGCCAATACCTTCCTCATCCTCTATCTACCCGAATCCTGGACTAAGCCAAAGATGCCAAAATGCCATAAATAAATTTAAGAAATAAAAATCAAATTGAAAATTACCGAGGTGAATATATTTATTTAGATCTAAAAAGAGCTGATTAAAATTGTATATGTATTGTATGTGACGACTTGGTTTCTACAAACCTCTCGAATACTAATTTCATTGAATGCCAATCAAACATATTTCAATCAACCACTAAATTAACTAGTGCCATCTTTCAATAAATAAGTAAACTACATGCTAATTTCAACTACATTACAATGCTTCTATTTTGCTGCCACCTATTAATAAATAAATAAAATACATGATTTGTGACATTTTGTGATTTCCAATTTAAGCATTTGGCAAGAAGCAAGAAGATAAATTATGTTAACTATAGATACCTCTAAACATAGAAGTTATTAGTCATAGTCATCCCTGATATTTGAAAAATAAAGAATTGCTCTAGTGGATAGAACGTAGGATTGCTGGTAGTGAGGCATGGGATTGTTCTCAGGTGATATTTCTTACTTTTTTTTTACTTATAAATAATTATTCCTCTCTCAATATTCAACAAAATTCACAGAAATAGCTTCGAAATTCAAGGTTAATTTTTCTTTTGCCATTTCAAAATTTTATAGAATTCATGGACACCGGCAAGACAAGTCTGGTTAGATTTTTTTTTTCATTATACGCATTATCAAAGCGTTATTCACTTCACGGAAATAACTTAGAGAAGTCATGTTAGACTAGAGAGGTGTGTTTTTTTTTAAATATTTACGTGTGACAAAATTACCCACTCTCCGTGCTGATGTAACTTTCATTTGGAATTACTTCGGCGTTGGCTCGTTGGCTTCAACTCACCATCTATCTGGCTTTTCGGTATATTAAAGTAATGATAGTCAGAAGGAGCAGCACTATTACTATTTTTTGGATTAGAAGTTTCACAGTACTTGTGTCGAATAATGTTTATACCAAATTTGGTGCAGCTAGATATAGCTGAATGGTATCAATATGAATAATTGATTATTTTTAAAAACTGTGCTAACAAAACTGCACTACTACACCAAACAAGACTGTTTCGGCGGCTCTGAGCTAGTATAAGACATTCCGAATGACACTTAATGCATGTCTCACGGTTCACGAGATATAATTTAGTATGGTCTGACACCACTGACGATATTCCTGGGGAGTGGGAACATCTGTTGCATGTTCCTATATAGTTAATGTTTATGCCAAGTGTGGTGCTGCTATGACTAAAATAATGGAAGCAATGTAAAAGTAAAAATAATATTATAGAAAATAGGATGGCAACACTGGTAAGTGAGTTGCTTGGCAACGTGTGCTCTCTCAGTGTGTTTGTATTGCATCGAATAATGTTAATGCTAAGTGTAATGTTTGTAAAATTCAATTTCATATTATCTACATGCCGAGCCCACTTAAGCTATTCACCAAACCTAACCTACAATAAATGCAACTGAATATAGATCAGGTAGCTGATCTATAAGGATCAATAATAGCTTTCCAGAAGACTTTCAGTTCGAAGGTTCTTTCCCCAAATCATGTGGTATCAATAGTGTAAATAGACTTATAAAAGACAATAACATTAAAAAAAGCCCATATATCCATCTTGCATCTGAACATTCTAATCAACTAACGCAATTTTGCTGAATTCACTCCTCAGACATCTTAAAATGCATTTCCCGTAACAATGTCAACTTCGATCTCTCTTCAGGAGACATGTTAATAACTTTAAGACAAAGTTCAATTCCTTTCTTTATTTAACGAAGCCCCCATTGCTTAAAACGTCGAATGCTTTTCGCTTATTCTAGTGCATCATAGCACCAAGTTTGGCGCAGCTAAATCTAACTGAATGGAAGCAATTTCAACAATTCAATTTTAGAAAATGGGCTAGCAACAGTAAACTACAGCACCAATCAAGACGGTTCCAGGGGCTCTGAGCTAGTCTAAATAAGACATTTTGAACGACATCTCAAGCATCTCTCTACACCATGTAGTTCCTGTGATTTAATTTATGGGCACGGATGGACGGACTGACACCATGAGCAGGAACAGAAGGTTCCTTTTGCTATAGCTTTGCTATTAAGAGACCTAAGAGCAGCGGTAACCGTAGTAGTAGTAGACATAGTGAAGCCTAGATAGCAGAAAATAAAGCCTATGTACGCTTTTATTGTTCAACTTTTTAACAATAGTTAATAATGGACGATAATCGTATTTTAATTTCAACGAGAGCCCCTAAACGGATTCTACAGGAGCCAATTCGACAATAGAATGGAATCTCAAATTCACTGTTACTTCCACAAGGAAGTAATAAAGTAATTGAAATAAGTAATTGCAATTTTAATGCTTATATAGATTACTCTGTATTACCGCTACCAGCAGAATTTAAAACAAGCGATGGTAAACCATGAATGGAGGAGACTGCATAATGAAGAACTCCACGGACTGTACGATTCACCAGATGTTGTAGAAATAATGAAATAGCGGCGACTAAGGTGGGCAGGCCATGTAGTTTGGACGGGGGGAAAGGAAGATTATATTCTATCCTGGTTGGAAGGCTGATGGAAGGAGACCACTGGGAAGACCGAGACGTCGTTGGGAGGACAATATTAGAAGAGATCTTCGAGAAGTAGGTGTTCGTGATGCAAACTAGCTTGATGTTGTCCAGGATAGAATCTAGTGGCGAAAGGTTGTTACTCCGGCAATGAACGTCCGAGTTCTATAAGCCATACAGTTAGTTAGTTAGATGGTAAACCAAGTAGGAACCCCAACAGCCACTGCTAAGTAAACCACCCTAATATGAATTAGATGCAAGAAGTAACTTAGAACTTCGAATCTCATTAATTTTTTATTTGTTGGGAGAGTAGGGGCAATTCCAGCTAGTGTTCAAATTAAATCAGTAACCACTAAATTGTTTTATTCATAAACATTTTGGACGCACATTATCTTTACATTCTTATTCTTTTCAAAAGATATCTGTCAGTTTTCAGATTACGTCTCCTTACTAAGAATAGTTGAAAGGCTCTTAAAATAGCTTAAATTAACAGTAAAATTTAAAAGTATCATACTTGAATTAGAAAAATATATAAAAATGAAGATTATCCACATTAATCTACACTTAAAAATATTATCGACGACCAGGGTTTGAGCCCGTGACAAAATGAAAATTCATTATGAGTCTACCACCGTAACCACTCGTCCAGTATCTTACATACTAAACAATAATTATTTTACTAGATTTCAATGTAAGACAATGGATTAATACCACATTCAGTGTTTAATTTATTATTATTATTATTATTATTTTAAAATCTTATCTTTGATTTGTAACACCTTATTTATTTGTGAAAATAATTACAATATATATCACAATTGTTTCGTAATGGGCTTTAACGTTGGATTATGTTCGTATTTTTCGTCAGGGAACTTCCCTCTACTGCGGGAAATTTCCCTCTATGAGGGAAATAGCTGGAAATTTGGGAAAGAATCTCTAAAGGCATGCGACAATATTTATGTCTATAGATGTACAATATAAAATAACAATAGAATTTTGAGATAGGTAAGAACAGATCATACTATATAAGAAGAAGTTGTTAGAAGACTATTTTCATTATCATTCAGTCCATAAGGAGAGCTAATTATATCACCAATACAACAAATAAATTAATCGTATGAAAAATAACAACATTAAAGATGTATGACACCCTCAGTTCTTCTTTTGTTTGTTTACTTAAGCGGTACTGCAAATACTACTGAAATTTAGTCAATATATAGAGACTCGAAAAGTTTCCGGAATAACGAACAACAACTTCACTCTTCTTCTTCTCTCCAAAGGATTTACATTCCTGAATAATTCATTCACTTACTCCTATTCTGTTCTCCCTTTCCTTAGTCTATTCAAGCCCCCGCTTCCACCTTCCGCCCTGTGTTCCCTGCTAAAGTCTCACACTCAGTTTGTGTGTTTCTTTCCTCTGGAGATAAAGGGGGAAAATATCTGAGAACTAACACATGTCGTTGTACTGAGTTCATTTCACTAAATAGTTTCTTTCCTACAGAATTTTGACGTGAGAAAAAGAACTTTTTAAATAGATCAAATGAATTTTAACTTAATGTTTTGTGCTTTTTCATGCATAAAGTTAAAATATTACACATGTTAAAGTGTGAGTTGTAAACTTTACATCTTTACCTTTCACAGGTGAAGAGAAATACGATAGTATTAGAATGTCGTTAACCTCGGATTGGTTCAAAGGACGTGGTTCTTTACTAAGACTTCCTAATTCTTGTCATTACTGACCTCGGTTGGCGCAATATTTAGCACATTTGCTTTTTGTGATCATGGTTCTGAGTTCAAACCCCTGTAGGATCACCAGTAGAAGGAGTTTAGTCAATTGTCTGCTGATCTGACATCAGCATGCGTTTAAGAATTTCCCTGACTGTAGATTATATTCTACGATATAAACTAAAGGTGATTCTGGAGTCTAGTAGCACAACCTAGAGGAAATCTCCCGAAACTTCCACTCCTTGGAAGAGAAGGCGATTAGCAGACATATCTAAAAAGTTCTACTTTCTGGAAGTGAAGACGAATCTGGAGGCCATTACTAAACCCTAGGGAAGATATCTTAAAAATTCTGGTCTTTGAAAGTGGAGATTATTGCGGGGAGTGGGAGTACTACTACAACCAGAGGCGGCGTTAGGTGAGCGCGGGGCCTAGGGCAATAATGACCCCGCGGGGCCAAAGTACAAGTAAAAATCGCTGAGCGCCGAAATGTTACATCTAAAGCCGATAAAGCAGTAAGCAACTTCCCCCTAAATGCTTCCTCTCACTTCTTCCTTTCATTCCTAACCCTAAATTTATTACTAAATATTCTCTTTTTTAATGAACAACGGTTTCTTATGAAAAAAATATCCGACATAATTTATTTAAAGAAAGTACAATATATTTTAGAAACTGAATTGCTAATTACAAGTGCTTCTTTATTCATTTCCATTTCACATTACATTTCGCATGGAAACTATACAAACTAGTTTATTTGTAAACTTTTGTTTACAAATCATTTTTTATATCATTGAGTAAGAAAAATATCAACTCGGAACGCGGGGCCTCCCTAAGCGCGGGGCCTGGGGTGGTTGCCCCCAGTTGCCACCCCCAAACGCCGCCTCTGACTACAACCTAGAGTAGATTTCTTGAAAGTTGTACTCTCTGAAAGTAAAGGCGACTGTGCAAGCCATTACGTAAACCTAGGGAAGATCTCTTGAAACTGTCTGGAAGTAAAGGCGGTGATCTCTAGAAAACTATACTCGCAGGATAATACTACTTCCGAGTTTTCCACCTTGTAGTGTGTCGTGAAATGGAGAAAGGTTACAGTAACAGGTTTATGCCATCTTCAGATTGCATTTCGACATATCATACATTTAATTATTTTTTGGGAATGGAGTATGTATTCAATGAACCATACGACATTTGCTTGATGTACCTTTGGGCAAACATGAAAAAATAAATTCACCATCGAATGAGTTCAAATTTTCCCTGAACAGCATCCTTATTAAGATGTCTCAACAATAAATAATGAATGCCGAGATTGTATCTTCTACGTTAAAAGATCTCTGTACTTCATCATGAGCAAAATATTACCATATGCTGGTGGGTTGATGCTTGGATTTATGGCGTCTGTTGTCAAAGAGGTGGCTCGAAGGTGACGTTCACTAAGTCAGTATTTGAGAGGCAAAATGAGGTCGGTACAATATATGGTAGCTGTCGATGTGGCGGGATGTTGCAAGTGGCCCTTCATTGGCTCATAGGTGATGTTCAACTGAATGGTCTTATTGCGACATCCAGCAGGTTACCCGAGAGTTAGACTCCTCTAATTTCCGAACATAGACAATAACGTCGAACGTAACGCCATTTTGCAGCACTGCCATCTATGGAATATGTTCTCAATTACCTGACGGGGTGGGACGGGAGATAAATATAACATACCAATATCGAATTCAAGCCTATATACATGCTTTTAGTTCAGAAAGTCTTCGTAATATAAAAGGAATAGTCACTCGAAAGAGTGGTTCTTAGTTTAGTGGTTCCAGGCTATAGCATGGTCTACTAATCTGAAGGTTCCAGGTTCGAATCCCATTGGAGACAGTTGAAATAATTGCAAATTAATTAATATTCGTACGTTATTATAAAGGTAATGGACGAAGTTCAGCTAGATATATATCACTAGACAGCACCAATTGTGAAAAAGATGAATACTCTATTTTAAACAAAAATGTGCTGTTTTAGTTGTGTGCTCAGTGGGTGGAAGTTGGTGCTTTGGCGGCTTCGAAGACGGCCCAATGATCGGCAGAATATTGGTTCTTGTGCAACATCCGGTCATTGGGCCGACGGTGGGTGAATTTTGCTGTTCAAGACCCGATGTTGGCTCACCAACATTTTGCTCATGGACGCCCTTGAGAAGTTTTGTGCTTAAGGTTTTCGTGGCCAATATAACTCTTCTCTCAAATTCGTACAATGTAGCTATTAAAGACCAGAAATTAACTGTAAGGTAAATAAAGACGTTTTCTGCAAATAAGGAA
Source organism: Lepisma saccharinum (assembly GCA_022664845.1). NCBI lineage: Eukaryota > Metazoa > Arthropoda > Insecta > Zygentoma > Lepismatidae > Lepisma > Lepisma saccharinum. The sequence goes on from JAGDQP010000744.1 coordinate 46,434, forward strand.
ATGCGAATACCAAATAAAAATTGAAGTTGAATAAAGTTCATAAATAATCTTCAAGTATCAACTCATAGACCATTGAAATTGTAATTTCCGCAAAAATGATGAAATTAATTTAATGGAAGGTCTAAACCATCGTTTCCTACAGATTATAAATAAATTCAAATTTATTTATTGGAAAATAAGTCTGATACCTTTTCCGAAAAAATATCATATTTTATTTACACGTCAGGGTTTATATTAGGATTCACTTACAGATATAGAATCCTTTCCAGCTCCTGGCCACTTCTGTGGATCTTCTTTCTTCCAAACCTCCAGGAAATCTCGCACATGTCTTTTGGTAGTGTCAACAATTCGAAAACCAGTGATGTTCACTGCTCCGTACTCAATCACTTCTGATTCCCATCTGTCGTCCATCACCTGAAGGAAAGTAAAGAACAAGAAAATGAATATACATCAAACGATAGAGGAAAATCTCCATTTTGGTGTCTTAATGTTTATTGTATCAAGTACAGCTCATTTTGTAGCTCTAAAGCAGTATTGGAACATGTGTTTTGATGTGTTGTTCTTAAGAAACTATTCAAATATTTTGGTCTTGGAGAGACAATTTCACCTGCGAGAGAAACAATCATGATTCTTAAGGATTATTCGTGACTTAATAAAAAAAATCCCTTCGATCCACCACAACAGTATAATTGACATCAAACTGCATGTGTAATTTGATATATTGAATGACCATGGGGTAAATTATAAGTGAATGGATAGTCATACAGTAGGCAATTGAGAGCTGAGATTAATCATAAGAATGATTGCTTGTGTTCTGCTCTGTAGGTAACTCAATCTTCGTTCATGATCTTACTCTTGATGACATGTGGTATTGAGGTGTTAAACGTAGCATAATCTTAGTTCAATAAATCGTCATGATTTCCAAGTAGCACTGAAGGCTACATTAATAACAATACATAAATGAACAAAGTATGCTTATTTTAATAATGTTCTGATTTATTCTTTGCATATTGTGACAACATAAGAAATATATTGTTTTGATTAGTTTATTTATATGCAGTGTTTATATATTCTTTTGATTAGTTTATTTATATGCAGTGTTTATATATTCTTTTGATTAGTTTATTTATATGCAGTGTTTATATATTCTTTTGATTAGTTTATTTATATGCAGTGCTTATATATTCTTTTGATTAGTTTATTTATATGCAGTGTTTATATATTCTTTTGATTAGTTTATTTATATGCAGTGTTTATATATTCTTTTGATTAGTTTATTTATATGCAGTGTTTATATATTCTTTTGTATTGTTTATATTCTGTATGTATAGCGAGCGCGAACTCATGCTTTATTAAAGGTCATGCATATACTGTTCAGTTGCTTGAATGTGACGTAATTCGTGTTGGCTGTCTTTTCGTTACCAAGCACACTCACGCGGGTCCGCTACGTTTCGGCGCCTCCGTTTTGGCGCCGCCGTTTCGGCGCCACCATTTTGGCGCAGGCTACGTTTTGGCGCTACCGTTTCGGCGCCGGTTCAGTTCGGCGCCAAAGTGAGGAAAACGGAAATTATTAACATACCTTATGACATAGTAATGTACTTTATACTTTTACTGTCCTCTGACGACAATTGATGATCAATGAAGTACTTAAAACATTATTTCTTGTACTCTGCTTCTAACAGTTTTGAAGCATTATTTATGTTGCACGGTCTGAGCCAAAGATGCCTAAATGACCTAAGTGACTGGAATTTGTCTGTTATGTACAAGGGCGCTAATCAGATATATTGCTTTTCTAATTTAAATATCTAAGTTTTTTGTACATTTTTAACGTAAGAACTTTTACTTTTGCTAAACCTAAACAAGAAATGCATAAGATGGGGTAAGTAGTGAATATTCGAGATAAAAAAAAAATCGTCAATAAAGTCATTTTTGGGACTGCTCCTGACAGTTATGAAGCATTATTTAAGTTTTCACGCTTTGAGCTAAAGGTGCCTAATGGCCATAAGAGGACAGGATGTTTCTCTCGTGTACATTTTTACCGTAAGAATCTCTACTTTTGCTAAACCTAAAAAAGAAATACATAAGGTGTGCTAAGTAGTGAATATTCGAGATGAATAGAAAATCGTCAATAACGTCAATTTTTGGGACTGCTTCTGACAAAGTTTTGAAGCATGAAGCAAAGTTTACACGGTTCATTATTTGAGCTAAAGATGCCTAAGGGCCACAAGAGGACAAGAAGTTTCTCTCGTGTACAAGGGTGCTAATGAGATGGAGGTTGCATTCGTAATATAAATAGACAAATTAGTTACAATGATAGTTCGTTCATGTTCAGAATATAAGTTTAGACAAAAAAGAGTATTGGGACTGAATTTGACAAAGTTCTGGATCATTATTAAAGTATCCTGTCTGAGCCAAATATGCCTAAGGGCCACAAGAGGGCAGGATGTTTCTCTCGTGTACAAGAGTGCTAAAGATTTGGAGGTTCTATTCGTAATATAAATAGAGAAATTAGTTAAAATAGTAGTTTAACCTCGACCTGAGATTAGACTTCAACCTCGACCTCGAACCTTGCAGTTTAACATGACGTTCCTATCTGTTTTATATGTATATATAAATTGTTCCAAAGGTATGTAGAATGCATTGTAATTAAATATGAAACTTATTTTCTTTGAATATAAAATAATAAATTGCGCTATTACGAAATTACGAGTAGCGCTCCTGAATCCTGTTTCTCTGCTCCTCATTAGTTACGTCCCTGCTGCAGCTCAGCCTGTTTATGTTGGAACTAAAAATAAATAAATTCATTTTCTGCCGAAAAAACACTTCATAATTAAAATCATTTAAATAAAAATATTATATTGTTCAATTACTTACTGAAGTATAAACGTCTCATTGCATCTCTTCCATGAAAGCAGCCCCTGGATCTGTTCTGTATAGTGTTTTAAAGGCCGGGAAAAAACCGGAAGTATTGAAAAAAAACAGGAAAAATTGTTTTTTTTCACGAAGTAGAAAAAAAAACCGTGGTTTTATTGACGAAATTGTGTTTTTTCTTTTTGCCTTTTCATTTCCAATATTCACTACTTAACACATCTAATGCATTCAATCGGATGATCTTATGTTAAAAAATGTACAAAACACTTGCAATTTACATTAGGAATGCAATATATGTCATTAGCACCCTTGTACATGAGAGAAACGTTCTGTTCCCTTCTGACCCTTAGACATCTTTGTCTCAGACCCAGAAAACATACATTTTGCTTCAAAACTTTGTCAGAGGCGGTCCCATTGTGTATTTGTTTCTACATGTATGTTTTGAACATCAACTAACCTTTTAACTATTTCATTGATCATTAAATGTAAAAGTAAAAAAAAACGTTCTTTTCCTAAGTAGCACGAAAAATTGAATAAAAACAAACGTTTATTTCCGGCGACCAATTTTTCAGGTTTTTTTAAAACACTACGTCTGTCGCATCTTATGGACCAAGTTTTTAATACCTCTTTAATACAATAGTTTCCCTGGTGTGATTCTTAGGTAAAGCTCTGGCGCCGAAACGTACGGCGCCGAAACGTTACTGCGCCGAACCGGCGGCGCCAAAACGATGGCGTCGAACCGGTAGCGCCGAAACGGAGGCGCCGAACTGAGCGGGTCCCCACTCACGCGAGTTGTGTGGATGGCGCTGCCATCTAGCGGAGTTTTCTGGTTATTGAGTTTCTCGGTTCGATGTGTCAGAATTGTTCAGGTAGGGATATTGAGAGGAGTAATTTTTTTTGTCTCGTTTTTTTTTCTCATGTCTTCAAGTAACTGAACTATGGATAAAGACTGAGTATTAATTGATACATAAGTTTTGGATTCTAGTCTGGGTAAATTAAGCTGCAGCGATTAAGGTTTATGTTGTGTTGTAATTTGTCCATATTATCCATAGTGCAATTACTTAGGTACATTATATAGTATGCTCCATTTGGCCAAATGTATTTATGAAGTGGTTGATTATATTGTTCATTGTGGGCCAGATCCTTAACGTATGTTTAGGTAGTTATTTTTGCAATTCTAAGTTAACGGATTCTGTGAATAAGAGTAGTGAGTATTAATTCACTGTTGAAATCTTGGTGGTAAGTCTTTGTGGAGCATGTATAGGAATTCGAGTAGTGCGTCTTAACGAAGCAGGCCGTGCTTGCGAAAATACTTCCTTTAAAATACTTTCGGTGCAAAGTTTATTTGTTCCTTGTATTCAGGCAAATGCAATAATAATTGTTTTGAAACAGATTCCGATTTTTATGAGTATGTTTTCACACTTAATAATAATAAGTACCTGCCACAAGCGAGACTGAGTAACTCCTTGATATGGTATTTGAGTGTCGGTGCACAATTTGTCGTATTAATATTTAATTATTAATATTTAATTAATTCCGCTACTTTGTTACTGACAATGACTTCGCAAAGTGAGGAATAACGCTACAGAACAAACAAACAAGAAATGTTTTGGTAAATGAATGGTAGATATTACCTACCTTATAAAGATGCATGCAAACTGAAAGGAATGCAAGTTTATCATTAAAGCTTCAGAACAAAACTGAACAATGTGAAAGAACGTCATCTACCAAGCACCTAGATAACTATGTATCGCTGATTATCCTAAATAATGAGCTTTATTTTGTCATTACTTGCAGGTGACGTGCCTGACACTTATAAACATAACTGACCAGTACAGTGTTTGTTAACGAAATTCAAAGTACGCACGAAAGAAATCTATGTAATGGCGTTATCAAAAATGAATTCTGAATTACCGTTCCATTTTGAATTTCAGTACAAGAAGTATTCTGCCCTCCTAAGCGGAAAGGCCTTAACTCCATTTCACACAATTTCGAGAAATTGAGGAAAACGTGTTTTGCCTTGGGCTATACCCTTAAATGTGTTACAGTTCAGTAAAAATTTAATATATATGCATTTTCGAGACCTAAAATTTATCTGCTATACATTTACATATTTTACACTGTTGCATTATGGGTAAATTTGGAGTTATTGCTATTTTGCTTCTTATATCCACACAGAAACGATCGAACACACTAAGGAAACATACCTTAACTCCATCTTTGACATTATGAGCACAACATAATAATTGTATTTGTTACGGAATCTTCCCTGACATTTATATTTCCACTATATTTTTATTTGCTTTATTACATCGACAGTACACAGTATTTATAACAGTGAAAGTTTGATTTTTTAATATACTTTTGAATATAGTTGCGTCTATTTTATTAAAGAATTGTTTATGGAAATACAAATGTAAATAACAAGACTAAGAACAACAACTTAGTTTCAGTACATGTTTGTAATGTAGTTTTGTTGGGTATCTTGCTTATCTCTGCAATATTTTTTTGCTGAATGAATAATTGATCAATAATCAACGTCTGCTTCTCCAAGATCAACAACGTTTGGAGAACATGGCAACTTCAACCATAATTCACGTCTACAAATGGGCATTAGTGGGACGAGTCTCGTGAGTATTTCTTCCTTCTTCACATCATTGATTCCACGACATTGCTTCCTTGTTTTACCAGCTTGAATTCCTCTTTTGTTAGCTTTCTGGTTTAAGAAATCCAATTCTTTAAAAGCAGCATAAGCATCATAAGAGGTGTTGTACAGCAACGTTCGCGAACCTTTTTCAGCTTTGATGTGTACAATATCAGCCAGCTTGGAACGGTAGGCCTTGTCTTTCTTCAGTTTGTGTAACGAACACTCAGATTTCCAGTCACAAAAGTCTTCAACTTCCATTACTTTTACCTGAACTTTGCTGCATGATCTTACTGCTGTTTCAAAATCTATGAAGTCATAAGTTTTCCCTTGCCTTTTCAAAGAAAGCTCAACTTGGTGATGAAAAGAATCAGCAGACATAAATGTGTTTCCTGCTTCAAAATAATATAATTCAACACATTTCGTGGACACTTCTTTGCAAATCATTTACAAGTATATAAGAAACGTCAGTAGGCACCAATTTTTATTTTGTGCGGAACAGTTATCAAGCCATAATATGATATTATCTGTATCTCTGTGGTGGAGGAAAAAGGCATGGAACGCACTTACAATATCTTATTGTTTTCTTCCTGCCGTTGCTTCATGCCAAATAAATGCCAGTGGATGTTCCTTCGCATTCTTTCCTAAAGGTGCAAAGCTCTCATTGAATGCAACTGACCTTTTTGTGAAAACAACACTTTTAATGATATCCATGCGAGGTAACATAATAACTTTTTGCAAGTCAACAGAGACATAAAGTTTATTCGGATCATTTTGTGTTGCGTGTTCCCGATACTTATTCCTGGCTGCACCGGCCTTCTCCATATGTTCTGTGAACTTACGACAATCAACACAGTCAAACATTGTAGGGTTTTTCTTGTGATCCGCATTATGCTTTTCAAACTTTTCACAGAAATCGCATTCTTCATTTCCCAGTTTTGTAAAAGCCACGTTCATCTTCTTTAGAACTGCTCTGTACAGGTCATAGGAACAATGCATTCCGCTGGTCTCAATAAAGTGATAGTACATACGTTTAACACTAATGTTATTAGGAAGGTATCTTCGATTCGGGGCGTGTTCTCGTCGATAATGTGGAGCTACTGGATTAAACGATTCTATATGTTTCTTAATAACGTCATGGTCCTTTGCGTTCCAAGATGGTTTGCCAATTGCAACTTCTGGAGACGCAGTTATCGAAGAAACGTCTCTGCAAAGAACGCTGTGTATAAATGTGTCATTATTCTTGGTGAATCCTAATGTTGTCAAGAAGAACGTTTTACATACTGATATTTTGTTCCCTTCCTCATTCGACAGGAAAAAGAAAACGATCTGTTTCGGGATGTACTCTCAGCTCCTCGACGTCTTTGTACTGAATGACAGATTGTACATTGGAAGACAAACATACGTCTTTCAGGCTTGCTTATTTCCAAAAATTGCTTATTTATTTCTTCCCTTCGAGTCTGCGATATTTTCCCTGTGCAGCCTTTCCGGCAGCTACTAAATGGGGGTTTAACATTATGCTTCAATGTAATTTCCATAAGTTTGGTCTTCTTTCGCTCTGCCACACTGGAGGCTTCCTTTCTCCGTTTTCTTGGCAAACCATGTTTGGTTACCTGAAGATCATGAGAAGCCGTCACTGTCATATCTTCACACGTTTCTTCTGGAACGACAGCATCTGGTCCTTCCTCTCCGGAAACACCATCTCTTACAACTGATGAAACGGTTACCTGAAGATCATCAGAAGCCGCTACTGTTACATCTTCATACATTTCTTGTGAAACGATAGCAGCTGATCTGTCTTCGTCGTAAACACTACCTCTTACAGCTGACGAAACGCAAGATGATCCATAATCTTCTTCTGATAACAGATTTCCTTCAGCATCACAATTATCAATATTATTCGGAATGGGACAACTTGCAGATTCTGCTATTGTAACAGAAGCAGTTAATGTTGCGTCACATTCCTGAAGGATTGACGATTTAATTAATGAACATGTTTCATGTAAAACTTGCTCATCATGATTCGACTTTATAGGAGTTGACTCATAAGAGTTGACTTCATCAGGATTTCTTTGTTTCCCACAGTCAGCCGCTGCCTGCTGTTCCGACTGGGACGTAAATTGAGACTCTGAATTTATATCTTTCACAATTTCCATAATTTTATATTCTCTAGAGTCCAAAATCTTATTCATAGTTTCCCTTAAATGCACAATAAATATATTCATCTGTTTCTCCTGCTCTGGCACTAATCACAACGGTAACTAGAATAAGCTTATAGAGACTGAAACCTTGGATGAAAATATGTACTACAAGAAAATAAACAAAGTGCCACAAACACAGTAATTATAACAAAGAAATATTATTGCGGGGAAGATAAAAAGAATATAGTGCGTTTTACAGCCTGGTGTTTCATTCTGTACATAAGATAGTTATACTTGCACTTGATAAGAGGCGAAAAAGCCGTAAGTCCAATAGAACTACGTACTTAAGGTATTTTTGATTAAAGAATTCCAGTTAAGGTCTTTTTGCTTAGTTTTACTTAAAATTTTGGACATAAGGTCAACATTAATGACGCCATAACCCCCTTCTTCTCTGGCGAATCATCTCAATTCCACCTTAGAACAGCAGAAAATTATACGGTGAACACTTTCATACCAATATCTTGATTTTCGAAAAATGTGGAGTTAAGGCCTTTTCGCTTAGGAGGGCAGTATTGTTAATTAAGTTTGAACTGAAGCTTCAGACTTTGATTCATGGAAATGTCCGATAAGTAAATCCCTTTTTGCAAAATATAACACCAATATTCGACAGAAGAGTTAAACTTTGAAAGGTATGTTGCGCAGATATATTGATTCGATGTTGGCTAAATTTGTAACTTTAGAGACCTTATTTTTTTTATCAATCACGGTTTATAAATACGAGTAAATTGAACGTAAAAGTAAGATAAAATGAAATATTAGTTGACAAGACGTGACGGAACATAACAAGTATGACCGGAACCCTTACGGAAAGATCTCCATCTCCATGGTAAAAGTAACATATGAAGTTTACGCTTAGAGCGCCACCAAATTTTCACTAGTTACAATCTAAACCTCGTTTAGGGATTACGAGGGTGTGGGTGGGTAGAATATGTTGTTTTTCCATCATGTTTTACGCTCGCTTCTATTTCCAAAAACAGCTAATTTCTTTCCATAGATGTTTCCCTTTCAACGATTGTTAATCCCGTTCCCATTAAGGATCCCAATTACCATTGGACAGTATTCCACCACGGGTTAAATATTAACCAAAACATCCAAGAATGGCAAATACGAAACACACCGTATTACTTTCATTCGCTTGATTAAATTGGACCCACCTTACTTCATATATGGACAAAGACGTATAAGGAAAAACGTGATATGCATATTATCAACAAGACTTTCACGTTCCTGAAATATGCCCATGCACATTTCATGATTCGAGTTACACTCCCCCCTTTCTCACTGTAACCAGGTTTTTTTTTTAATCCCTGAAATACCTTACGGGGCAGACTTTGAGAAATACTGGGGCGTAAATATTGAAATGTAACAAGATTAAAAGTGAAGACAAAATAATGTCTTGCAGCTATTAGTTTTTATGTAACTGTTAAGATTCAATATTTACGCTCACGCTTATGCTTTTAGTCACAAGAGAAACCTTCTAAAACAGTCATTTAGGCCAGTATCAGAGTATTTTTCCTTTCTAGTACATTTTAACATAAGCTTCTTGTTTAAAAAAACACACACCATAATTCATTTTATATGCGTTTTTGTCTTGGAGGATCTTAATCTTTAGTATGTATATAATATATATACTATACATTATTTTGTATGTAATTTCACCTTCTTTTCATTTCGGCTACATCATCTTTATTGCATAGTGCCTTAACATTGAATTTAGAGCAGCAATTTCTCAATGTGCAGTCAATTTAGTGATCTAACCTTGCAAAGGGTGACGTAGGCTTGTCCAGCTGCAAAAGGCTTTAATTTTGAATGTGACTGCATGATCATCTGTGCTGCCCTGCATATTATGTTCTATTGAGGATCAAAACAAAACACAATCCTAGCATTCGTCGTTCTGAACTACATCATTTGGCAGCAATGATAACTTTAGCACATGTAGTGCTCGGAGTACATATATGACTTGTCCCAATAGCCAAATTCCAACTTTGGTGCAGATACGTCCAACGGTATGGGAGTAATTTGAAATATTATTTTTTTTAAATTGGCTGGTAACACTAACAACTGCGGTGCCCGGATTGTTTCTATGATTTCTCCTTGTACCAAATGCAAATGTATACAAGATCAATGGACACGTGTATATTTGCGTAAGTAAAAATATTTGTATAAGTTGGAGTTTCAAATAGAAGATAGCTTATACCATAAAGTAGCAACAATGTTTGATTGGGGAGGACATATGGAGCTGTAATTTAGGAGTTCCAGATTTTTTTCCTCGCTGGACAAACATGTAGTTTGGAGTACAGTTAAAATTATAGCTCCCTTCTTAACATGTTAACGAAAGCTCATCCAATGGAAGATAATGACAAAGCACCATCAGCTCAACTTGTCTAAGAGCTTTCGGATCAAACAACAGCCTTCAGTTGCGCTTATTATTAGATAAAATAATGTTTACCCTTTTCCCACCTAAACTAACTAAACCTGCAATTATGTAAGACAGAGGTCGGTAAACGTTTCCGATAGGTGGGGAAAATCTGGTTAACTCTTAAAAGAAGAGAACCGCATTGCTAAGTAAATAGAGAAATGATGATTAATAAAGACTTAACAGATTAACGTTCAACTTCAATATTATCGAAACTAGCCTATCATACATAACGTGTGAGTAATAGATTGTACGTTACATGCCTTATGTGTAAATTGTTTATATAACTTTTGTAAATTATTACGGTGTAATTAATTTCGCATTATACGGATGAAAATGGTTCCCTGGTTTAATGGAATAATTCCTGGTTTACCAGAACAGTGTCAACAGATCATCTTGCCGATTTTTTTAAACTAATTCTGAATCAGTGGAAGTCCTGCTTGTTTTGGCTATAAGTTCTGGCTCTGGCACTACAAAACTAACACACACTCTTGCTTTAGCTTGAGCTGACTGCTTCTTGAAAATATTCTGCTGTCCAATGAAACATGCATTTAAAAAAATTGTGTTACTTTTCCTGAGCTCACTTCTCACCCCGTCATAATTATTCTTATGTTCGGTGTCATAGTGGTGTCTTATTATAATCTCGTTTTAACGAAATACAAATATTAATGCAATAGGTCAAAATTGTTTAGGTTTTATAAAGGGAGAAGAATAATTATATTGAATACGAAAAGAGGAACATGATTTTATTAATGTCATACAAAGAATTCATGTTCATTATTCGCGCAAATGCTACACGTAATTGGAAGCAACATATAAAGGTATGGAAAGTATGCTAGTACATTTTTATTGGAATTAAATTTCAAATTCACTACTGTCAAAAATAATTATTCTCTATTTCTTTACTTCATACTTCAATATAAGAAGCGAGTAATAAGTAAAACTGTAAATTTTAGCTGTTCCAGTAACATTTTCACGTTTATTACATTACGCGGACCGCATAGACTATAGTAATTGGTAATGGGTATCGTAAGAATGATTCGAGTTGGCGTTTGGTCTAATAACACTGTACTTTATCACTACAGGATAATTTTGGAATGCTAAGTTTGAACTGATGAATTAAATGATTGCCCTCCCCTTTTTCTGGAATGATTTTCGGCATCCCTGTATTGCTATTGAGTTGTCCTTGGCGGGAGAACTGAGACCATTATCTTTCTTGTAGCTACTGTTCCTGTGAATAGAAATATTGCGTACACCCTCGATAGATCTTTAGCCTTTTTCCTCTTCTCTGTAATATTTCATGGTGGAAATCTATCTAAAACTAGTTTTTCTATAACCTCTCATCTCTTTACTGGTCTCTCTCTCTTAGATACACACACAGATGCACACCCACACACATACACGCACGTATATATTCACACAAATCCCCAGCTCTCCATCTGCAGCGAATGGCTTTGAAGTTAGATAGTTTCCGTTGAAGTCCTTGGAGACCTATTTTGAAGCGCCCTCGGCTGATCAAAAAGGGGGGAAGAGAAGCAAGGGATAATCTGCACGGACGAGGAAAACGTTGATCGGATCCGGAACAACTCCTGACGCAAAGAGACCTTTGGCTGTTTATCTTTCATCTTGATCAACCGCACGTATACACGTAGATAGCTCTCACACAACAGAAACCCTTGGAAACCAGTGTGACTTCTATTGCAGGTCACCTGTGTTGACTTGCGTGAAGGAAGAAGAGAAGCAAGTGATGATAAATGCATAAAGAAACAACACTGAAAACTAATTAGTGCACAACGTGCTTCAGTGCATCATCATAAAATAATGAATGAAATAAATTGACTAGGCCTCTATTTAATACATTATTTCAGTTAGCACGAACCCATGTCTTGGATTTATGGTTATAATTACTTTACAGCATATTCAATCCACTACTGGATGAGGCCTCTCCCGGAGGAAGGAGTTGGTCTACTGCTTCCACGCTGACCAGACTTGTTGGAAGAGGAGAGCCGAAGATCTCAACTGTGATCGCCACTGTCTTTTATTCACAGCAGTTCCCCAATTGCATTACGATGCTGAGTGGACACCGTTGCAGAGCAGGGAATCGAACCCGAGACCCCGAGAATCAGCAGTCAGCGACGATAATCACTAGGCCAGCAGGGCAGTCTTATGGTTATGATGGTTTCTAAACATCGCCATATTTCCCTTAAGCCTCTTTGTGAAACATATTGAGAATCCAGACTGAACAGTAAGATTATAGTTAGGTGAAATTAACCAAGATCTATGGTTAATCTCAAGATCTCGGAACAACCATGACACTGGAACGGTTGTCGGGACTTGCAGTCCTATCCATAGAGAACAATATCACCTCATCTTTAAATTATTCAGAAGTCATATCAGAGTTCAGCTCCATGAAAACAAGAATAAGGCGTTTTAAGGGGGGAGTGAGTCAAATAACTGAAACTTGTAAAACTTTTAGTATTTAAAGTGACTACTTTTATTACTATTTATCCATGTTTACGTACACACACTAAATTAAAATAGTGGAATTCTCCTCGATTTGAGCGGAATATTCATCTTCTGAGAGCGAAAAGAGGGAAATAATAAAATTACTAATTTAAATCATAAATATAACTTCTAATTTTAAATTAGTGTAATAAAAATATTCAATTGTTACTTTTTGAGAGTTAAATTATGAAAACTTGTACTTGAAAAGTAGCTTACTCAGTAAATTAAATTAGAATTTCCCCAGTGTATATTTCATTTAAAAATATCGTGCAATAAAATAGAGTAAATATAGTTAAGTAATTAAAAAAAATTAACGTAGTAAATAATTGATTTCCCAGTAGCAGAAAGCACTATTAACATGGTTACTCGAAACCAGATGTTTACTTCCGAGCTCATCAAATCTTTGTCTCTGAGAGCAAGTTTTACTTCCAGTTTCATATAAGGAGCCCACCCTTGGTACTTTCTAAGCGAGCTGAGATTTCCACAACAACAAAAACCTTCTGGAGGAAGAAAAGTATTTTAAGATATATGCATTTTTCATTCCTTCTACTACACTGGATACTCTTTACGTTAGAACATAGGCAAGGATGTAGATATACACATAAGTAACTTCAGATTAGGTATAGATTCTGGTGGTTTTCATGTTAATACTTAAGAATGGGGGCTGCATAGAGAACACCTCTAATTGTTGCCACCCTTTGTACTCACTGTTCAAAGATCTTAACTTACACACACACTTTCTAATTGAAGCGTTCCACCGAACAACACTGTATGACACATTTCAGTGATTTCGAGAAAAACGTATTTTTTTTTCGCTTAGAGTAAACATCTTACGGACAGAGACAAGTTTGCTAGCATGCGGCTGCCACATTAAGCAATGGAGCCGCGATTCTTTCAGTATACGTCACTCATGTTCCATACAGCATGATTCCACTGCAAACTCAAAATATCTTAAAATGTACCATAAAGCGTTGTTCGGTGGAATACTTGAATCATTTTCTGAAAGCTTTGTGAAGAGTGTTGATAACTGGTCCACTATACTCATCACTGATTGATTTTAAGTAAAGTTAGGCTAGCTTGCTTTAGAAATGGTAAAATAAACTTCCAAGATAGAGCAGGTGGTGATGATATATCGAATCAACAAGATAAAAGCTGAATACTCACCGCAATAGAAATGTAAATAATGACACTTTCGGTGATCTCACATGCATATATGATGGACCAGTTATCTACACTCTTGAACGACGTCTTTAGATCTTTTAACATTAAGGGAAGAGCTTCTTCATATAATCTGTCTGCTTATTACCAGTGTTATTCTTTATTTACATTTTTGGTTTAAGACTTGCCGCTAAAACAATGTTCTACCATCTGAGCTAGGCCACTCGGTAAAGTGTGATTAGTATGAAATAATATACTCTCAGATTATTTGCCAATGAAGTATCTGAGAATGAATTTGGTATTTTATGTTCTACGAAAATTGAAATTACTTCAAATTAATGTACTTTGATACCTTAAACCATTACTTAAAAAATTTCAAACCAAGCATTTTACCTTTCATACAAAATTTTTGAAAGTAAATTCCTGATTTAACATTTTTTATCTTGTATGCTGATTTGGCAACACTGATTTCGGTTTTCACTACTGCCTTTAGTTAGTGTTACGTTGTGTGTGTTTCGTTTTGTTCACCTTAATTGTTTCACACATATTCAAATTAAAGTTAAATATTTCCTATATAGCAATTTTGTGTTTAAAATTAAACTCTGGAAATTTCAGAAATTAAACAGAGATGTTACACATAGTTTATATATCTTTGATATATTCATACTTTACACATAAGTTACAAAACTTAGACTAAATAATATAATGGAAAAAGTTAATAATACTTACCAAACCACTAAGGAGATAATGATAAGTTCTTTTCCCAAGTGTTATGTCCCGCACGTGGGTTACAATAATTTCTTTAGCCATCTCTGTTGGACAATCGAGAACAATGTACTTGTTGCCCCACCTGTTGAGGAATAAATGCAATTATACGGTAGTTAATTCAAACACAAGAAAAACAATAAATTAAACCGAATTATCTTACCGTGTTGTTTGGAAATAAATACAAAAAAAAAAAAAAAAACGAAATGTTTGCGAGGGTTGGAAATAAGACAAAATAACAGTTTCTTCACATTTCTTAAACAAATCATTAATGATTTGTCTGTCTGGAGAAAGCTGTTTCCCATGATATTAATTTATAGTACATTTTGTGAAGGTTATGACGTGAACATTTTATGGTAATACTAAAATGACTACAACCGAATGAGAGTAGTTGATGACATGGAATATTACATTAATGGGCGAGAAATTTTGATTGAATTTGCTTATTCTCTATACTGCATAAAAATCGTCTACATAATTATTTATTTATTAGAAGTTAGCACGAATACAGCAAAAGTCATTTTACACCGTTCTTGTAACAAAGTGAAATAATAAAAATAATAATAACAAAGAATTATACAATAGGAAATAAGATCAAGGTTTTTTTTTTCATTCATTCTAGACGTATATAACAAGCCTTTAGAAATTTACTTTTTCTGAGGCAGAAATCTGGTGGCAAAGGAAGAGTATTGTAAAAATGTGATAATCTGTATACAAGAGATCGCTGGACCAAACACGGTTTTGAGAGGTAGAAATGTTGTTCTGAACGAGAATTTTGTCTGGGTACTCTTAGGGTAAAAAGTGGAAGAAGGTGTGCCCTGCTTAGGGAAAAGAAATCTGCCCCTAAGGAGCTTCCTTGAGGGACACCTGGAAGCATGGGGAGCCACTTGGATGTGCTTCAGGGAAGACAACACGTTGTTCTCTGCCAGTCAAATATTATGATGTTAGAAGCTGAGGGAGGGGTCCGTGTACACTAAATCTGGAAGCAAGCATTTGTATAAGAAGTTTTTGATTGACAGTTTCAAATGCTTGGCAGAAGTGTAGCTATGTGACGTCAAGTTCTTGTCTATTTGCTAGGGCATCCGTGACGTGAGACAGTAGGACAGCTAAGTTGGTTTCACAGGATCCATTCGGTACAAAGGCATGCTGGGAGGGAGGACGAAATGGAAGGACATGATTTTGAATCCTGTCTGTGATTATTTTTTCACAAATTAAAACGAGGGCAGAAAGAAGGGAAATAGGTCTATATGAATTAACACAGGATTTTTCACTTTTTTGTAAACCGGAGTTCCGCTTGTTTCCAGGAGTTTGGAAAATAACCCTCCGAGAAGCACCGATTGAAAAGAATGGTGAGGGGTGTAGATAATGGTTGGGCTAGTTTAATCAGAAATATGGAATTATGTCAGTGCGTGACCATCCACATATAAAAAGTACTAAACACTGCAGAATACTTGATGAAAAGTAAATTGCTTTTGTATGGTGTTTTAGGGTCGAATGCTGAACAAAATGTATTTAGAACTCTTTTCTTAATCACAATAGACTTTGTGTAAGTCATTAATATAGTATGATTAGTGCGTGACGCTCTCAAATTATGGTGAGTGTGCTACTTCCAATATACTATGAAAATTACTGTATAGCTACTGCAGAATATTTGGTGAAAAGTAAAGTGCTTTTATGTGGTGCATTAGGACCAAATGCTGAACAAAATGTGTTTTAAACGTTTTTTCCTAATTACATGAACATGAACGAGCAATACCACGCGTAACAAACTGACATTCAGAATATAGCTACTTTCCGACTGTAATTGCGGTACATCTCCGAGAGGTTCAAAAATGCAAATTGGACAGATGATATGCTAGCAGAAGTACTGAGGATCACGTTCTCGATTAAATAACATGTATATATTAAAAATGCTATTTATTATATAATATTAAAACTGCCGTCACGCACTGACTTTTTCACAAACAGTACTTACACTTTCATATACACATCTCAAACTCTCTGAAAGCATAGGCCCAACAAAACTCTCTAATGTACTACTTAATAGGGAAATGTTCTAAGTTTTATTTTCATTAAAATAAGATCAAGTTGTAGGTAGTAACAGCATATAGGAAGATAAAAAGAACCTGACATATTGACATGATCATGCATTCGAGTTTAAATTATAATACTTGCCAGGCCGTAAATAAGACTAGGCAGAAATAGGTAAATAATTTATGTCAACATATAAAAGAAAAAAAGCTTAATGTGTATATATTTTTTAATTTTGTATTCCAACATTTTTAGTTCTATAACTCATAATTAGAATTAGTAAAATCGTAGTTTTTTAACTTTTTAAATAATCCAACAACACAAGCTCACTATGAATTAGTACAGGGACTTGTTAAAGTATTTTTTAGTAAACACACAGCGTATACCCAGGAGCCCAGCTTGTATTTTCGCAAGGGGAGCAATATCCGATTTTGGCGCACCTTCGAAGGAGCAAAAAAAAGTATAACGCCCCTTCATTATCTTCATTTGCAGCATCCAGTCCGGTGTTTGGGAGCGTGATTCTCCCAGACTTCCATGTATGGGATGCCACCCCTAAATTCTTTTACGTTGAAAACCCATAGAAACTGTGCACAACTGCACTTACAACCTCCATTTTTAACTTTACACCCACAAACTGAAAATCCTGGCGGAATTCCTGGGTGGCGCGTGGACCCTTTGCTCTCCCGTATTTGCGGCTCTGGGTACCTTCCAAGAGCTGATTGCACTAATCAACGAAATGTTTACTGTATGTTTGACTTTTTACTACAAGGCTTAACTTATTCGTAGAATCGTTCTAATATTGATTTAAAATTTTTAACTTTTGGAACTTAAAGCTTTTGGCTACGCATTGTATTTTATAGTGATATTTTATCTAGGATCTGTAATTGAGGCCGTTAGTTTATTTCTATCAGAATGTACAAAAATAAAGCAATACTTACAAAGTAAATCCATCTATTAATTCACAGATGCCAGCGCATGACGAAAAGATGTCAGTGCGTGACGCTGTGTTTTTCTTCCTATACGCTTATTATATTAATAGGTCTATAATCCTGTTAAACTTAATACGTTCATCTTGAATGTGTTTTTTTATTATTATTTTTTTTGGGGGGGGGGGGTCCATACGTTTAGAGAATTTGGGGGAAATGTATATTAGTGTAAGTCCGGGTTGCAAAAATGTCAGTATGTGACGACAACTTTAACATTAAATATATATAAAATTCAATTGATTACGTGTGCTTTCACCGGGAATGTATTCTTCAATGCCTCATCTATCTAAGGGTGTGTTGATATCGCCTTTGCTGCAATTATAACAGAAGTTATAAGGCAATTAAAGTCGAAAAGTGTATTCTAAATGTCAGTGCGTGACGCGTGGAATTGCTCTAATACAACTACTATTACAACTACTTCTTATGCTATAAATAATACAACAATAACTACTACTACTAATGTCACATACTACTACAATGCTTTAAAACATTGAATATAAATATTTATATTTACAATCCAAATTTAAAATTAAAAAATATAAGCTATTTAATTATTTGTATTTCCATTGTTGTTACAATCGCCATTGGAATTCAATGGAAAAATTAGATTGTCGCTTATCTTTGAAGATAATAATTTTAGAATAAAAAAAATATGATAACATCCCAGATTATCTGATCATGTGCAAAACATCATTGGAACTGGCCAAGCCATTTTGATGCTCACGAAAATACACTACCATTCAGTTTCATATATAGAGATTAATTTTTATAAATAATAATTTACCATTAGCGACCATTCTTAAGAATTTAATTTGCTGTTGGTTAAGCGTGTTGTAGCCATTTCTATGGCGCTTTTAAATCACAATTTTCCTGCTAAAAATACATTGGTTATTTTTGTTATAAATCCTGCTGGTTATTTTTGTTATATTATTAAACTAGGTAAAAATACCTTTTTTATATAAATTTGTGGATTTATAATTGGACCATTGGACGCCTAAAATATTTTGTTAACTTCAGCACTGAATATGTAAATGTTACTTTATATCTTGACATTTCACATAAATAGATCATAACACCCTTAAGATTTTTTTACTGCGAATTATCGTAAACATTTACAATATACTTTATGTTCAGATAAATTTACATTTAAAACTGCTGGCTACTGAAAAAAATGGAACAGGATTTATACTTCATTATATCGAGAGATCCATAAGAAGATAGTTCTGTATCAGTGATGTCATACTGAAAATTGCTCACAGATGTCAGGGTGACATAACTCAAAATATGAAAGAGAATATTTCTAGTAGAAACTATTTATTTAGTGCACTACTCGGCAACTAAACTAAGTAAATTATTTTCTATAGCTTTCAAATTTTATTTGAATCAAGAGCAAACCTACGGTTTGAAATGACCTGAATCTTCCTGAAAATGACAGAATTATTCACACACTTTTATTACAAATAATTTACAGAAAGAAATTCCACCGATTCTAGTTCAATGTTTCACGAGAACGTCGTAATATTAATACAGTTTCAACTAGGTATATATATTTTTTTAATGAGAATGTTTTTCTAAATTCATGACAATAATCCCTCTGTTCATGGACCATTCATGATACAAGGTCATTCTCTCATAACGACTGTGTTATCCCCGAATCTAATAGAAGCTGATATCTAATAGAATGAACGAGGTAGGGTATTCAATTTTCAAGTAAGTCGCAGTATTTTCAGATTAGCTTTTAGCCCAAACAGACCAATCACAAGTTCCGTTTGTATCGTCTCATTAAAATGTTCATGTAATACATAATATCGATAAACACAAATATATCAGTCAGTAACCCATATTTTGATCAGGCAATAAGTTACTTAGGTTTATTTTATGTAAAGAACTTTATAAAATTCTCAAACATTAGATGTAACCCAATTCAAATCAATAGGTACATAAATTAAAAATAGTAACTAAAACGAAGAGAACACTTGCTGATTTTATACGCAACCAGAGTGCAATAACTTATTTGTAACACATTCCATATGAAAACTGATTTGTTTATAAACCAAAAGCAATCATTTCCTTGTTTACAGTAATTTGCATAGTACAGCCATGTGTATTGATCGAAGTTGAGAAAGGAAAACATCGTACATACTGTAAATGTCTATATTATACTTACAGATACTTTCGTTAAAAGAATTAACAAAGACTTGGAAACGCGGATTATCTTTTCTTCAGAAAGTTGTCCAAATCTACTGTCACTGGATCCGTAATTTATTAGTAGCAATAGATGGCACAGTCAAGCGCTCTTAATACTTTACAGAAGAAGTTCTTAAGAATTGACAAGGTTTCATTTCTTCATACAAAAATACTTGGTCATAACTATTGCTGTTCTACAGATGTTGCCAAATGTTTTGTGTTGTGATTTTGATACCATAAATAGCATAAAGGTACAACTCTCAGTAAACCTTGTCAAGTAAGTAACCCTTGTATTGCATACAAGGAAACAGAAAAAACATAAACGTACAGGGAGACATACACGTGTTTGTCATTTATCCAATACAAGTGTTTCAAAAACCTGCATCATTATTTATTAATATAAAGAGTAGAAACATCCTAAGTAAATATTATCTGCAGTTGACTATACAGAAAAAAGATTATTTGCCTTCAGAATTCTGTCGAATTCATATATTGGCAGTCCGAATGTTAGTTTCCGTGGTGTAGTAGTTGCGGTCTCGCACTTCGAATTGGTACAACACAGGAACTTTTACAGAAAGTTTTAATATTGAAGACAAATTGGGATACTTATGGTCAAAAGATATTTCTTACTGATTCGACTACGCTGACTCCAAATGTGGTTGTTGTCAGACATTTTTTTCTTCATGTAACTTAATAATTCAGTATGGCGTTCAACATGACTGTTAGATCTTGGTATTAACTTTTTCTATTTAAAAATTTGACATATTCTGTATTTCCAGAGACCCTTATTATTTCTTAAAATTTACTTTATTTAAATATCTTGTCGGTCAACATATTCTGTTGACAAAACGCATGAAATCGGCCTTTTTTCGGTCATGCAAAAACCGACCTAATCTACTTATGGAAAGATCGAATATGTATATTCGTTGTGAGTTTGTATGTGTGTGAACCTTAGTAATTTAGCCCTTATGGTGAGTCCACACTAGGCCACATTTCTGTTCATGTACGTACATGTTGACTAGGACTGTCTCAAAACCACGACAACCCTCAATAGTCACTCCACCTATCGCTGTCAACCGTACAATGACCTAAAATGCAATGTAAAAGTGAGTTGAGAAGATAAAAAATATTCAGTTATGATTATTTTAATCACATTTTACGTGTAAAAGTGAGTAAGAACTACTAGTGAGACAACGGAAGCCCATATTAATCTTGTTCGTGCACATGTTGATGCTGAGTTTTGTAATTTAATTTATTGACATTGTTCATGATCATGCACAGAATTCTGTATTGCTAAACCTCGGAATGACTAAATGTTGTTAAACAAAGATATATGCAAAAGGGACGTATTGTCCTATCTCCATTGAAATTCCCATGGAAATACAATAATACAATTGTCAGGCATCGACATGTT
>JAGDQP010000744.1:68011-99698 GCA_022664845.1 Lepisma saccharinum
ACTCTCAATCTTTGAGTCGTTTGCGCATTCAATGTCCAAGTTTCGCAGCCGTACATCATTACAGGTAAGACACATTGATTATAAACTTTACGCTTCAGACACATTGGAAGTTTGCTTTTGAAAATAAAGTGTAGTCTTCCAAAAGAACTCCACGCCATTTTACATCTTCTATTTATTTCATCAGTCAACTTGGTATTCGATGTTTTAAGCTGGCCTGAATAAACATACTCATCAACTATGCCTATTGTCTCTCCGTTAATCTTCACTTCCTTCTTTGCAGCATGTTGGTTGTACATTACTTTTGTTTTACTTAAGTTCATTTTAAGGCCTATTTTCGAACTCTCGTTACTCAGTTCTTCCATTCTGGTTTGTAGTTCTTCTGCACTTGAAGCAAACAGGACTTATATATATTTCAAAAGCACGTTGAAGTGATAGCATATAAAAGCAGTGTATTACGTATAGGAAGATCAGAAACATAAGGAACATCGAGATATAAGGAACTATCCACACACCCCACAAACATATTTCGACCATTAAAAACATTAAGGCACTATTTTAAAATCAATTCTATGCTAATTAAAAATACAGATATGAAGTAGTTAAAGCCAAACATCAAAGAGTTTTGTATGTATATTCATACAAAAAGATGTTCGAAGAATATTTACAAAATATACCAATATCAGTGATGAATTCAAACACTTGCAGCTCCCCCCTCGAGGGGGGGAGGATTTGAGTACATTGAGGAAGGGCACTAATTATCACGAAAAAATACTGGTGTTTTTTTTAGACTTACTTTTCTGCTGATACAGCAAAACAAAATACAATGCCGTGATACCCCATGTTGTAGAGGGAAGTACCCAAGGATCCCTACATGCGACATATAAATAGGTGAGTAATAAGTTGAAGGCAAATTAAGTCAACATGAAATTAGGTAAATTAAGGATTAATTTAAAAATTTTCCCAAATTGGCGAAATTGAAACAATTATTATGCCGAGACGGAGAGAATCTCCATTTTAGAATTTTGACACCACTGGCCTGCACAGTTGATATATGTTTTTTACATGCTGGAAGGTTTTGCTGAAATTGCACGTGGCAGATGCTCCTAGAACGGGCTGAAAAGGAGGGACCTCAAAATTCAAATTACGTTTCTGCAAAATATATTCTCAAAATTAAACATTAAAGCATTATCTTCACTAACAAGGGAAGTAACAATAAGCTTGAGATCTGTCATTTTCCATCACACACACATTTGTACATACACACATAGCATGTACCACCTCATTTTAATAGCAAATGTTCTCACCAATCCAATGATAAGCTTATGTGTGCTCTATCATTAACCGGTACGCAGTAAGTCCTGTTAACGTGCACTAAACAAAAGAGATAAGAAACCAACGATAACGAACGCTTCAAGAGATTGTTCAACATGTTCTCCATTCCTGTTTATTGTTAGCCATTTTGCGTTCCAAGTCACAACCAAACCTTCAGCAAAGTGATAACTGGAATGTTAACACATGCGGTGTAAATTAACATGTTACCCATTTGAAAGAGCGACCTATTAACGTTTAGTACACAATCACAACAGCCCTAACTTCGTACTGGTTAACGATAGAGCAAACATAGGCCTCTCATTGGATTGGTGAGAACATTTGCTATTAAAATGAGGTGTCGCACGCTTTGCTTTCTAGTTACAAAATTTGTGTCTGATTCAAGATGGCCGCCATCACGTTCCACCTTCTCATGGACTTTCCTCTCGACTTCATATATATCCACCATGTTGTTATTGACTTATTATCATTAACACGCAGTTTAGAAGGCGTTGTATTGTAAGGGACTTGTGCACAACGGAAACATGAACAATTAATATGCCTGTAAGATTTTTACCACCTGCGCTTATCTTAATACTAATGTTACCATTGTCTTTCTGATTAAATTCTAGTCCAAAATCATGTATCACATTACTCTATTCTTATTTTTAAAAAACTTGACCTGAATTCAAGATGGCGGATTTCCAGATGGTCCCCGCCAAGATCCACCATACCATACGACTTCCCCCTACGTCTAGTATGTACCCACGTTGTTGTTATTCACTTTTCTCATTAACACGCAGTTTACAAGGGGTGGTAATGCATTTATTATTGTGCACTTGTCTACAGTGGTGAGCGACATTTCAACATGCCATTTCAGGTATTTCCAGTTCAAAAGAGCAGCTGATTTTTTTGTATATGGTCTTTCTGTGGGACTTCCTTCCTCTGCGTGAAATTTTACGGTAGGTTTCGATATGATCTCATTGTTACTTCCCTTGAAAGTATTCAGTTTGCCGCAAGGAAACACAACGATTTGAGAATTTATTAGCAATGAAACTCAACTAACACCTCTGAGAACACAGTCGAATCTTGTCGGGGAAAAAGTTAACAACACCACAGCAAATTGGCAAAATCCCCCTAAAAATAAATGTGACCGTTTGCATATGAAAATAAATAAAACTGCTTCTCCTGGGGAATGCTTAGCTCTTTATTAAGCAAAAAAACACAAACATTAAATAACATAATCCTCTGCTTTCCTAAGCAAATAGTAGGGCTTTTTAGCCGTTTAGCCGATATATGTAGGGCTTTTAGCCGTTTAGTCGGAAGATGATTACCCAGACCCACATTAGAAGTAACAGAAAATTGTGCTAGAAAACCTGCCTGAAAGAACTTACCACTTAGATAGCACACTAAGTGGAAGATAAGAGATTGATCATGTACTGTACTTAGCACAAAATGACGTAAGCACAACTTGTCCAAACAGATTAAAAAAATCACGTCCAAAAATGTCAATGTTTCAAACAACACTTCATCTTTTTCATAGACTTTATATTATTATACGAGACATTATATTATCACAGAACGATTAATAACAGAAATAGCTAACAAAATTCTGGAAAAAAGCTCTCTTTTCTCCATTCGCTTTGTAAGGCAACGAACTAAAACGAAATATAAATAACTGCAAATAGTAAAACTACACAAAACCACTCTCAGGTAGTAAAGGATTCCCTGTCTTGAAGCGCTCCCACCAGAGTTTAATAAATATGCAAAATGGCGCGCCACGGCCACCAATCATTAGATTTGGCCACCTGGAGTCAAACTTGGTGGTCAATTTTGGCCATCAGTTCTTTGCTCTAAATTTTACGGGTATCAAGACAGTGCTGCCCTTCACCACAGTCCTGTATTTTATCCTGGAGCCGTGCGTGCACTAATTTCTACGCATTTTCGGCACATTTTCGTACATACTACAGCTTATTCAGACGCCGCCGTCGCAGCTGTGTGAGTATACAATAAAATTACTCGTTCACCGCCACCATTTAATCTCTCGTTTCACAATCTGTCTTATTAAGTACTGTTCCTGGCGTATATAGATGGTGCGCGCTCATTAAAACGTCAATAAAACATAATATAGTATACAGGACCACCAGTAATTAAAAATGACCACCACAAAATTCTTCAGGTGGTTACATTGACCACAAAATTTTAGAGAACTTTTAAAACGCTGGCTCCCACTGAGCCAAGCCTGGCAAAATCCTGAACTCAATACTCTAAAAATCTGGAAAAGGGAATAAAAGGGGCGTACTATCGTTGTTCATGTTCCACTGATTCTCAGAGAGTACAAATCACAAAGAGAGCATCTACCATCAGAAATGTGTGTGGATTATGCCACTGAATTACCACACTCACTTAAATATTACGAATGCTTTGTTAACTTACACAGAATCAAAAACTAAAATTATAAAATAAACTTGTATTAGTAGAACAGATGCTCACACTTGAAACATCTAGGGAAAAAAAAGTGACCTTTTTGAAAGGATTATCAAGAACTGCAAAATAAGAGGTGTATATTAATCTTCAAAACGTTGAAATCACACACATACCAACAGTTATTTGTAGGAGTTGAAGAAACAGTTTCTTTCTAATAAGAAAAGAGCTTAGTGATAAAACATTATTTTAAAAATGTGTACCGCAAAGCAAATATAATGAGGGAATTGCCGTTAAATATTAACTAGAAATACGAGGGCAAGGAATCCCATTCTGAAATTTTCTGAGAAAAATCTTGGCCAATGATAATCCACTTATAACCAACACATGCATTGATCCCTTTCTTAGGACGTTTTAAAGGACATAAAATTCATGCATGTAAATTAAAGAGGAGACAAAAAACAAAACAAAAAAAAATAACAAAAAGATGCCAAACAAAACTTCTCTATTAACATTAATG
Source organism: Lepisma saccharinum (assembly GCA_022664845.1). Lineage (NCBI taxonomy): Eukaryota > Metazoa > Arthropoda > Insecta > Zygentoma > Lepismatidae > Lepisma > Lepisma saccharinum. The sequence continues at coordinate 72,264 of JAGDQP010000744.1, forward strand.
TCACCAGTGAAATGTGGAAATCATTGAAGCAATAAGCACTTTAACTAAGAAAAAAATGGCTAACAAGCACTGGTAACACGCGCACTAAGTTGATTGGGATTCAGAATTACTTGTGAGATTCAAAGATTTTCGAATTCGAAAAGTTACAGAAGTGGTTCCTGCAGAAAATTTCACTTATGCATCAGCCCAGTTAAAAATCTCTGGACCCACACCCAAGAGAAAGGGAGTACTGAAATCAGGATCAAGGAATTGGTTTTCGATCTCCAATGATCAATAAGCGTTATTTCATAATCTTGTTTTCTCTATGGAGATAGGCTGACGCTTTGAAATGAGATCTTTACATGTGGGAAACTGTTCTGCCTAAGATGGGAGTTTCTTTACTTTCTTTCAAATGATGTTGATAAAACTTGCAGAATATAAGAGGCAAAATCAACAAATTCTCCCGCGGCCCGGCCTACCCCTGGATTCATCACTGACTAACGCTGTTTGTTGAACATTCTAATTTTTATTTTTAGAATATGTAAGAAATGGTTTTAATAATGTACTCGTAGCTACGGAAGAAATTCACAATATTCCTAACCAATATAGAAAGCTTTACGAAAAGTTACTAGGAGTAAGGAATGCATTTAATTTCAAAAACTATCTTACTGCAAGCCATGTACGTAATTTGCAAAATGAGTATTCTAATGTAGTTAAGTGAAATCAAATTACAAAATTAATATTTACAGGAGTTACAAAATAATGTTAGGATAACTTAGATATTTACACTGTGAATAACGTAGTTGCATTACCCCAGACTTAACGAAACAAGATTGAGAACAAAGGAATTTACTATCTGACAAATAATTAAAAGAAAGTTACTAAAAACTACAACATATGCACTTGATGTTTTCCTTCTCAATGTTTAAATTGTATCATCCCTCTAGCGTCCTTCGCGAAAGTAACACTTAAACAGAATAATTGAAGATCTCGCTGTAAAACCGGCAAGTCCGTTTCTGTTTGGCAAAATTACATTTAACTTGCATAGGATATTTTCAAACATGTCTCTTTCAATGAAAGAATCAGTCATAACCACTTTTAAACAACCTCTCTATTGTTGAAAAAGGATTTAAGTACTTCACCGATTCGTGTCAAAAACAGCTAAAAACTGTTTTGTTGTCCCTGTAAAATTTTCATGTTTGCACTTGATCGGATTGTGCAATGACTTCGGTTATTGATAAATCAAACGGATACGCGCAGCACACTGAGTGTAAATCTTGGCTGTTGTATTTCCTACTTTGTATGCCTACTTCTCAAGACAAATCAGAATAACATCAATTTTTTAGTTCATAAATAAGCTTCCTGACCATATTGAAGATAAAAATAATCATAGTATAAGACACCCTTACTAACGTAACGACATTTTAACGTCTGGCTACGTACCAAACCTTTCAAGGACTAACACCGGTCACGTCTAGCCGCAGCATTAAAGGGCGCATCACACAGTTTCTAAATTTTACGGACAAAGGGACTTACATACTCGGAACATTTTCGCCCCACCCCAAAACACAAAAGCTATAAGAGACAGCCAAAAAATTTGTCAGTCTGCACAGACAGCTAGCTACTCGTAAATAAAATATATCATTTTTAAAAAATTTGTGATATGCCTTGAAAACAACGATATAAACTGGGACTACTTTCTCGTTTTCTTCGACAAAGTAAGGAACACATATCAAATAAAGAATCATATAAATTCAGCAGAGAAAACAGCCTTACAAGCGGTACTATTTCCCAACTAAGAAGACATGGACTTTTTAAACTAACCTGCTAAGTTCTTCAAGGTTATGTAAAAAGTCGATAGCCTCCGATATATTTTGAATCCGTTTCACCATCTCAACTTGGACTGACATATTTCCTGGACGAAGTGATTGATAGATTTGTTGAAGTCTCAAAAGACCTGAAATAAATAAAACAGATTATTATTATTATCATTATTTTTACGAGAACAGCTGCAGTACCAAACGTTCAGTTGTTAAGGGCATTTAGGATTAATACTACAGAGGCACAATATGTTTGAGTCCTTTTGGCTATCCTGACTTACGTTTCTCGCTATTCTTGTGTTTCACAAGGTGAATGCCAAGAAGGTATCTACTCTAAGATCTTAGTCACTCACTACTCTCTCCATTGCTATATCGAGAATCTGTGTTCGCTGAGCGACGTCATCCCTTAAAAACGGGCTTTATCAGGAACTGTTATGGCAGTCCATAGATGTAAACTCAATAAAGGTAGAATAAAATAATTATTTTTATTGACGAGTCACATGATGAACCCTATTTCACTGCTACAGAAATTATAAAAACGTGAAGTAGTGTATCCATTACAGGAACAACGAATGCATAAATGTTCTTTACTAATTATCTACATCTTATTTATTTTAGAATTATAAAAGATGAACTTACATCCCTTTGTTTGTGAGCTCCTCAACTTAGTAACCATAGTGTTAATTGTATTATAAAACTCAGTTGTTTGTACATTTATAATATAAGGAATAAAGACTGAAATTTCTATTCTCTGACATCTACACCCTCCATTCCGAAAGAAACCGAACGTTTGAAAACAAATAGTACCACTAGTGCCATCTGTTGTAATATTTTACCGGTAGATGGCGTAGTCCCTCATTGACAACTGGTATAAATGTCATGACATTTGGATGCACGGCAACAAAGTTATTGCGTTTCAACTGTCAGTGTGTTGTGTACATCGGTCGGAAAATGAGTTTCAAACAACGAGCTGCAATTGAGTTTTGAGTTAAACTGGGTAAGCCTTTTACTGAAACGCACCAAATGCTACAAAATGCATATGGTGATGAGTGTCTATCCCGTACGCAAGTTTACGAGTGGTTCAGTCGATTCAAATCGGGTAGAGAGACGCTGGATGATGACGAAAGATCAGGCCGTCCCAGAACCGGATTATCGGAAGAAAACATCGAAAAAGTGCGTGAATTCATCAAACATAACAAAAAAGCGTCGGTGAAAGTTATTGAAATGGAATTAGGCATTCCTCAAACAACCGCATACCGCATTTTGACCGAAGTTTTGGGCCTTAAGAAGGTTAATTCGCGGTTTGTACCACACAAACTCACCGAAGACCAAAACGTTGATCGAATTGCGCATTGCAAAGACATTGTTAAAAGTGCTCGGCAGGATCGAAACTTCTTGAAATCGATTGTAACTGGTGACGAGACGTGGTGTTTTGAATATGAGCCCGAAACAAAGCGGCAAAGTGCTGAATGGAGAGCGCCGGATGAAGGACCACCCAAAAAAAGTCGCTTGGTGAAGTCAAAAGTTAAGGTGATGCTGATTTGTTTTTACGATTCAAAAGGAATTATCCACAAAGAATTTGTTCAGCCCGGCCAGACAGTCACTGGAGAGTTTTACTTGGGCGTCATGAAGCGTTTGCTGGCAAGAATTCGTCGTATTCGGCCCGAATATCGAGAAATCGGCAGTTGGACTCTGTTGGACGATAATGCACCATCACATCGTTCGCGACTTGTAACTGAATTTTTGGTCAAAAATCACATTATTCGTTTGCATCATCCGCCCTATTCACCAGATCTCGCTCCGTGCGATTTCTATCTGTTCCCGAAACTGCATTTGGCGATGAAAGGAAAGTGGCACGCATCGATTGAAGCCATTGAGAAGGCGACGACCGCCGTCCTAAAGACCATTCCAATAAAGGACATGGAGAAGTCGTTTGACAACTTGTTGGAGCGTGCAAATATGTGTATCGATGCGGAAGGGCAATACATTGATTAATAAAAATGATTTGTTCCAAAATGTACATTGTTGTTTTGTTTTTTTTAAAACGTTCGGTTTCTTTTGGAATGAAGGGTGTAAGTTGAGTGGTAGGATTGCAACAAAGCACGGGTATTTGAGTTTCGATCGAAACAACAGATAATATAACTTTTGGTGTCTACTAGCTTAGATATTCTTTGAGGTTTTCCTACGGTTCTGGAACATTCTGCTGTTGGGATACTTACAGATAGATACACGTTAGTTTGTTGTCAAAATTGACTATAAAAACTTTTACTATTCCCGGTCTTGGGGGAATAACGCTATTAATTGACAAAAGAAACTAAAATATACATTCGTCGTCTAGCAAATATAATCGAAGTGTTTTTTCGATATTCACAGCTAGTACGTAGTTTACTTATGTTACATGTTATTTTTTAAAAAACTTTATTAAATTGATAACGATCTTTGATTGATTCAATTTGAGTATAAACTGAATCAAGTAAAGGATTTATTGTATTATCCATACTTCTGTTAGTTAAAATAACAGTCCTGAGTTCTCCCCTCTGTTCCCCATATTTTCTAACTTTTCTCTACTCTTCCAAAACAGTTTATTGAAACCTTAAACTTGTAGACAACTGCTTTTTGATACACTCTAATTTTTAAAAACATATATTGATCATGCACTCAAACTTGTAAAAAAAATACACTCTAACTTTAAAAAACGTTGATAATATACTCAAACTTGCAAAAACATACACTCTAACTTAAAAAAACGTTAATAGTAATTAAAATACTCAAACTTACAAACAAATCTGCTTATTGATTAACTCAAACTTGTAAGAAACCCTTATTGATACACTAACATATAAGAAAGTGCTTATTGTTGCACTCTGTTAAATAGCCACTTATTGTTAGCTTGCAACTTGTACGAAACCGCTTGTTAGATACTCTCTAACCGGTAGAAACTGGTTATTCATATATATATATATATGTTTTAAATTATTTTATAATAATTCGGTATCATTTTTCAGACCGGTTTATTCATAACTTTCATCATTTAAACCGGCTGAAGTACCGGTTTAAAACATATTTGAGGTGCTCGAAAAAAAATGTATATTATTATTATTTTTTTTAAAGTGATTTTCGTTATAGTGTGTACTTTCCAAGTACTTAAATTCTTTGTTTTAATTTTTCGTACAGATTACCAGAATGTAAAAGGGCTTTGAGATATAGTACAAGAGAGCATTTCGGAATTTCAGGCTTTATTATGAACTATGAGAGATTGCAAGGAAACTTCTGTCCCCAAGAGAAACACAATCCCACTGTAATCTCTGTTCCCCCTGGAGCAAGGGAATATCCGCCAGAGTTTTGTGACAAGGTGAGCCTTATGTGTACGTGTGTGGGAGATAGAGAAGGGGAAGAACTGGAGGGAGAAAGAGAGGCTGGGGGAGAGGGGGTCAAACTAAGAAAGGTCTCCTAGGACCTGGTGAATGTGACAGCTCATTTACTTGCTTATATGGTAGTAGTAGTAGTAGTGGTGGTGGTGGTGGTACGTGGGGCCAGGTCTGCCAGTACATATTCTAGCTAACAAAATTTAGTCAACCATTTACACAGACCCACACATACAGGGACCGTACTGGCGTAGCCAATGGGTGGGGGGAGGGGGGGAGAGCACTCATCCGAAATGGTTTGAATTTATATATGTAGATGAAACATTACAAGTGTGTATTTCGTGGACAACTTAAATGCTTCTTTTTAGAAAGGAGAGAAATAATTCGTTCTCTGTCTCTCTCTCTCTCTCACACTCTCTCTCTGTGTCTCTGTCTCTTACACATACGCATAGAGAGAGAGAGAGAGAGAGAGAGAGAAAGAAAGAAAGAAAATAAAAGGAAGAAAAGAAAGAAAGAAAGACAATTGTAACAAAACTCACACAAGGTATGTATCAAACAGGGTGTTTTTAAAAGCGGTGACAGACATTCTAGGTGGTTATTCCCATCGACCAAACAAGAAATTTAATCATGAATCCTAATCCACTTTGTTCTCGAAGTACTCTATGTCTCAAGTGTATTGTCATGAACATTCTTTTTTTCGGATAAACTAATTCTATGGAGGCGTTCGATAACTACTGCTGTCTTCGACTTTATCCATCTTTTCTCTAATTTGTCCACAAAGAAGCTCGCATAAATCACACAAAAGAAACAAATATTACCCAGAAAACTTATAATTTTCGGAACACCCCCTTTCATTCGTACTTGCCACTATGATACATATTCACATCCCAAATGACCCTCAAACCTTGATAGGCCTTCATTTTTGGAACCGATTTTGTAGCTATTAACTTCTATTTTTATACAAGCTGCTTAAGAGTTCAAAGACACAAATATCCATGCCGCAGTCGGTATTCGAACCCTGAACCTGATGGAAGTTAGCGTGATGCCTCATACCAGAGGACAGCTGAAGTCGGCTCAGAACCCTAGATTCTTCCCTTACACTCACAAACAAACGCGATTCATTTCCAGTAATTTGTGTCCCTATTTTAGAATTTATTTCGTCCCGTTCAGCGAGGTTGTTGAATCTTGAGAGACATTCTAATGTCTTCCAAGCTTTTTCTTGTGGAGTCTTCTGAAATTAGTATCTCCGTCTTCTCTCTCCCCGCCCCTATCTTTCTCCTAAAAGTCACAGGATTTGCAAGAAACAATTGAAGAGAGACAGATAAGCATCAGAAATGACGGGAGTTGTCTTTTTTCTCTCTTTAACTCATCGACTGGATTTGTCCTCAAACCAAGAAAAGGACCGTCTCTTGTGCCTATCTTGTGAGAAATGGCGGTAGATGGCAGCAGCGGCGTTCGTGGTAATGAAGTCATCGTCGTGGTGGAAATCGAAATTCCAATTGAGACTTAATAGAGTCGAAAAAGATGGGGGAGTTAATATTTGACTTCTCTCTTCCCATTTCTGACAGCAGCGAGATTTCTGTCTTCTTCTTTTCCTAGAGAGAAAGAGTCATTTTCTTGTAGGGATTTCTACAAGGGGGAGAAACTGTAAGTGGGAGTAAAGTCGGGAAAATTGAATGTTGCGATTTTTGCTTTCAGTTGAAACATTTGATATCAAATTGCACTGTCAGCCATTATAAACTAAAATGATTTTAGTTTCTTGTGTTCTCCACACATTGTCACGAGAAGAAAGTGTTCCAGAGTGATTTTCTATTAAGTAAATCACTAAATATCCATTACTGTACTCGGTAATAAATAACGCTGAGCAACAAGAAAAAGTTATGTTAATTTGTCAATGTGCCTTTAATGATTAGAATTGCGCTGAACACGAATACGTTGTTAGTTTAGTTCGGAAAATATTACATTTTTTGTATGTGCAACGTACATTACTGTTGTTAGGTACAGCTAGACAAATAATTTATATTTTACACTTTACTCAATAGAATATCTCTGTTATTCACTTCAATACTGCTGTACTCGACCTCGTGAATATCTCTAGTGCAGTCGCCACTGCAAATTGCCACTCAGTTGAAGGGCTAAGCGCCAAGTGAAAAAGTCGTTTAGTAAGCTAACATGATTGAACGTGACTTGACTTGTTGGCTGGTGTAAATCATTTCAACTTTTCGACATTGCAAACTCTCTACAGGATCATAATGCTACAATGTGTTACGATATATAAGTCCTAATAAACTGGTGAAACAAAATCGTACCAGTGAAGAAGTTATGTTATGTAAACGCAGCATACGCAGAGTACCAGCTCGCGACCACGAGCGGCCCATGGCCTTCTCATGTGTTGTGTGGTTTCTGTCGCTGTGCACTAGAAGGTTGGCTACGTAGATCCAAGAGCTTACCATTTGTAATGTCTCGTATTTGGAGTAAAACATCTAATCATCTTTACGGCTGCTACTTTTGTGTTGTAGATGTTAGTCAAATCCAGAAATAATATACATAATTACAAGGATATTGTACAGCAAATGTTGCAGCGCGATCATTCGTAGGACTGTAGGGAACTTAATATCTTCAAACCTAACTGATGCGATGTAAGCGACGAACATGGGGAACGATTTCATAAGAACATCGAATCAATCGAGAAGAGATATCAAAGTCGATGGGATCCGCCAATGGTGAAATGTGAGGTTTAGTGGATAAGGATGGTTCCTGTCGTAAGAGGAAAAGACGTTCGACTGCTCAGTTCTATTACTTTCATTTGTAATTTTCATTTTATATTGACGTCATTACATTCAGTGTTTTCAGCCAATAATGATGTACTAATCTTTCACAAACAGTTACCTGGCAATAAAGGTTTTCTTTGTGTGCTTTGAAGGTGTATTTTGAATTAAGTTCTGGGTATAAATGTGCAATAAATACAAATATTAGAACTATAACAATGACAGATTCATTTGCTATTGGAATCAGAGGTATTGGTGGAAAACTAATGTCATTTTCGTGATCAACACACCTGAATTATGAAGAAAATGTAAAAATATCATCAGATAACTCCGTAGTTTACCAAATTTTCTTGCGCAGTGACAATAAATACAACTATACCCTAAATCTAGCTACTTAATTACAATCGTGTCTCGGCATTCGCGGGAGATTAGTTCCCAGGACCTCCTCTACAGATACCAGAACCAATGGTGGCTCACGGACTAAATTGCAGGTGGGTCACAAACTTATTTTTCCCTTAAGAAGAGTTCAAAATATCTTGTTTTATTCCTTAAAAAGGAGGTATTGAATCAATATATTTGTCCGAAAGATTTAGGGACAACGTTCCATTCCTTATTCAAGGCTCTTTGTTCCTTTACAGTTTTTTTTAAACAGTTCTCCATGGCTTGGTTCATTTATCTGTATTCTAGAGAATGCTAATTATAGCACTTCGGTTCGTAAGTCCAGATGCCCGAATTTTAAATTGCTGAAGCATTACACAATGTTTCTAAGGCTCTATTGGAGAATCACTTAAACTTAACATTTTTTGTCCATACAGCACATTCTAAATTTTGCTATGTTAGTCAGAGCGTCTCGATTGAAGGTACCATCCGGACATTTGCCTAAACTGACTGAGGAAAACACTAGAAAATTTCAGTCAGGATGACCTACGTAAGCGGACTCGAACCCGCTTCTCCTCTGCCGTGTTTACTCAAAGCCAGTGACTGTAACCACTAGACGGAGAGAGCTGGGAAATGAATGCTATCAATCTAAGAATAAACAACAAGTCATCTAGCAATGGAGAATCCCCTTTGACCATTACTCTGAAATACAGCACGTGCGGTACTTCAAAATTATGAAAACAACTAATGTCAGATATAAATGTGGAAAAAATGTTAAAACTGATAATTGATAATATACATTGATATACATTGGGATACATTGATAATATAATAGTTCTATACAAAATAGAATCTGAAATATTGTTATAACATCTGGAATACTCATACGTTTTAGTCACTTCCAGTTGAAAAGCTTGCATATTAGAAACGATTTATTTCTGGGCGTTAGATTATCTTAGGTTACTGTTTGTGCATGTTTTGTCCTTTGTTCATGGTGTCCGTGGGATAAAGAGGAGGAAAATGTATAAAATTTGGTCTTAATTCAAAGTATTATCTTCATATCGGTTGTGCTTGACAATTTTGAACCTGCGCCATCTCTCAGAGCTGACATAAAATCCAAGATTTTTCTTACTATACAAAGGGACTAGGCGACCTAGGTAGCCGCGTGGGCTATGGCTTTGGGTCGCAGTTCATGGGGTTGTGAGTTCGAATCTTGACTGGAGCTTGCATGTTTGTGGTTTTTAAGTTGGGTTGAACTCATATAATGGTGACGGGCCGAATTCCATAGTTACTAAAATGGCCCATATAAAATAAAGTTTACCAAAGGTGTTTTCTTAATGACAAGATATTTTTCATTATTACAGTAGTGATCAATTTCAACGAGCATTATAAGATATTTTCTACTTGTTTTTTATGAATGAAAAGAGCACATAAAGCCATTCTCGTACAGCTGCTCCCTCTGGTTGGAATTCCCCCTTGCACGTATACACAGTCTTTCATGGTTTACCCCCTTCCAATTTCTTTTTTGAATTCTGTCGTGTGTGACACTTTAAAGTTGTCTCCAGAGCGTGAACTGTCATCCGCAGACGACGAAGGAATCTTAGTGACAGCTCCAAATTACGTGCCTTGTCACTGCTTCGCATACGACGGAAAGAAGGAAGAAAATAAAAATGTTCATCGGAGAGAAAAGGAAAAAAAATGGGTGAAATATACGTGTGACGTCTTGTGTACACATCTTTCATCAAACGAGTGAATACGCACACGGGCAGACAGACGAGAGCACTCATTATAATGTCACCGCTGGCAATAAATCCTTACCACCTTGTGTTATAGGAAATCAGGTGTTAGGTAACATAAATATTTGGTAGAACTCTTCTATTTAACTTATTCTCATGATGAAAAATAAAGGTGATAACTAACTAACTCTGTCTTAGATAACTCGTCAGTTCATCGCTGCAGTAACAAACTTTCGCCCTGAGATTCTAATCTGGGCCAGATCAAGTCAGTTTTCATTACGAACACCTACCTCTCGAAGATGCCTTCTATCGTCCGCCCAACGACCTCTCAATCTTCCCAATGATCTTTTCCCGCCGGTTTAGCAATCACTATGGCAATCTTCGCTTTTCGCCCATCTTAGCCGTCACGATTTCATTATTCTTACATCATGTGATTTAAACAGTCCGCCGAGTTCTTCATTATGCAGTCTGCTCCATTCCCCAGTCATCTCGTCCCGCTTAAGCCCGTACATCTTTCTCCAAACCTTATTTTCAAACACACGTAATTTATATTCAACTGCTAAGATCGTTCTCCAACTTTCGCAACCGTAAAGTATACCGGCAGAATAACCGTTCTGTATATTTTCAATTTCAACTTCACTTCTTTGATATTAATCGCGAGGTTGGTAGTTTCTGAACTGAGTAGAAACATGTGTTGCCCGATGCTAAGCGACTTTTTATTTCTTCCGTGACTTCGTTTTTGTTTGTTACATATACTTTCAAGTATTTAAATTTGTTTGCTTTCTCTATGTTCTCATTCTTAATTATTATGTACAGTACCTATTTTCGTTATTCCCTGTGTTTCGGCTTGTTATAATGTATTTTCTTTCCTTATGTTTACCTGTCGACCAATCTCATAGCACGCTTCTACTAAGACATAGGTATTACTTTGTAGTGCCTCCACATCTTCGTCCATTAAATCTACATCATCCACGTACAAGAACAACTGATTCTAGTCATTCAAGGTTCCTTTATGTCCTCTTTTAATTTTTGAATCGCAAATTCTAACACAAAGTTAAACAGAAGAAGTGACACCGAGTCGCGTTAGTTCAGCGGTAGAGCGTTGGCGTAGCATTCGGGTGATCGTGGGTTCAATCCCAGCGACTGACCAACCGGTGTTTTTGTTTGTTATATCAGGCAAATAACGGGATGGCAACTTCAACATATGCCTTGGGCGACACCTTCCCCAATCCTTTCCCCCTCCTCTATCCCGGCCTGAGGTGCCTAAAGGCCATAAATAAAATTCAAATTCAAAGTAGTGGTAACAAAGCATCATCTTGCTTCAATCCGCTGCGAATCTCGAAACTGTTGGTAGTTGGTAATTATTAGTCAGATTTACCGCCTTTTTTAAAAAAACAGAATTGTTATTGAGATTTTCCATTTCATTGGAAGGTCCTCCATTTTCCATTTAACACTTAGCAATTTATGCAGTTCCTTGTTGTATGAATTCACAAACACATTGAGTACATAGATTCGAGTTCACAGTCAACAATGACTGATTAGAGCTGAATTGAGGAGTATCTCGGGAAAATAAAAAATCCCGTAAATAACGTGTCCAACAGCGAGCAAGGAGTGCGCTTTTAATATTCTTTCGAAAGGGATTGCTGGCAGCTACTTCCGCTGATTTTGTCGTCTACCTTAGGGTGCTCCAGTGCGATCCCCATCAAGCCCGCTATTCTCTTTCAAAGATCATTACTATATGCTATTACGACTTATGAATAAATGTTCCTTTGTGTTTTTGTAGGCATTTTTATTTTAAATGCCGAGTCAGCGTTAACGAGAAAGAAGCGGGTTAGTGGTTAAACTAGAACTTTGTTCCATTGTCAGGGCAGGGATGGAAAGACAATTTCCTTAAACATGGTGACCACAACCAAATTCTTTTCAAGGTTAAAAAAAATATATTCAGTATTAGGTTTACTCACTCTCTGTATTTATTCACTCCCTAGACGGACGTCAAAATTTCGGTAAATCGTGAACTAAAGACAAATAGTCATCAAATATTATTTTACAACACGTACTAAATATATAGTAATAGTACGTAATTTTTAATAAGAACTTTGCGATAAATATATATTCCTTTAACGTCTTTTGTCGTATGCCATTACTTTTATTTTCGGTTTCGTACAGTTTATCACGTTGTAGTAAAATGAGGAGCCTCACACGCTATTTCTATGAGTATTCTATTTAATCTGTCTAGTGTACCAAAACGGAATATTAGCACATCTTTTGTAAAAAAAAAAAAAAAAAAAAAAAAAAGAAAAGCATTTTATGAAGAAGAGAATATATTTTGTAAGAATTGTCGAATTAACAAACTTAAAGTAGACACAGTGTCGAAAGCTTTTGGAAATTATGAATAAGATTTGCCAATGTGGAAGCTAGATAATTTAGGCTTTGTACTAAGTATCCTGTTCGAGCCAACTCATCTTCAACCTTGTTTCTTCAGTTCCTGTAAAACCACACATTCCGTTCAGATAGCTTTCTGCTTAATTGTTACTGTGTGGCCTATTTATTTTATTTGTGCCTTAGGCTGACTTTTCATAGAGGCGCTAGCCGCATGCATTACCTTTGATCTGACTGAGTAGTCAGTTGAAATCCATGTTTACATCATCATCATATTTAGCCGTTTTCTATCAATTGCTAGATGAAGGCCTCCCCTTTTTCTTTCCACATATCTCGGTCTCCTTCTATCCTCACCCATAGCTCCTGAAAAACTTTTGATTTCACCTACCCATCTTGCATTTGGACGTCGCTCGATCGTTTCTTTTCTCTATGAAATCAATGTAGTACATTTACCGTCCATCTTCCATCTGTTCGTCTAGATATGTGACCACTCATCTTCTTCGCAGTCTTGATTACATCTTCTACTTTTTTTGCTCGCGAATCCATTCATTTGTCTTTCTGTCGCTCCTGGTTATTCCTAGCATTAATCTGTCCATTGCTCTTTGTGTGACTCTTAATCTTTGAGTTGTTTGCGCATTCATTATCCAAGCTTCACAACCGTACATCGTGACAGGTAAGACACATTGATTATAAACTTTACGCTTCATACACATTGGTAGTTTGCTTTTGAAAATAAAGTGTAGTCTTCCAAACGAACTCCACATCATTTTACATCTTCTATTTATTCCATCAGTCAACTTAACATTCGATGTTTTGACCTGGCCTAGGAAAATATACTCATCAAATATGCTTATTGCCTCTCCATTAATCTTTATTTTCTTGTTTTCAGCATGTTGAATTTAATTACTTTGGTTTTACTTAAATTCATTTTAAGTTTTAGTTTCGAACTTTCATTACTCAGTTCTTCAATTCTGGTTTGTAGTTCTGTATTTGAAGCAAACAGTAGATGACGAAGATAGTCGCCATTAATCTTTATTCCAACTTAATCCCAGTTTAAAATTTGGAACGCTCTCTCCAGGACCGCAGAAAACAGTTTTGGAGAAACTGAATCACCCCTTATTCCTTTTCAAATGTTATTTTTTCACTTTCTTGACGTAATCTAATGACAGATATGGCTGTCAAGTAAATGTTTCGCAGTAACTTGATGTATGCAGTTTCGATGCCTTGATGTTCAAGTGATTTAAGTACTGCTGCCAAGGAGAACGAATCGAAAGCTTTTTCAAAATCTATGAATCCCAAACATAGTGGAAGTTCATATTCATTAGTCCTTTCCATAACTTCATTCAATGTTTGTATGTGGTCCATTGTGCTAAATCCACGAATAAATCTGGGTTGTTCCCTTACTTCGTTAAAATCCAAGTCTCATTCAATACAATTCGAAATAACTTTGGTGAAAACTGTGTATAGAACTGACAGTAAACTAATTGGTCTGTAGTTCTCCACACTCTCTTTGTCCCCTTTCTTGTACAACAAAATAACAGCATTATTCCAACTTGACGACATTTCTCTCTTCCTCAGGCACATCGAGTATAATTTAGTAAGTTCCTCTTTTATCTTTCCAGCTATCCATTTAAACATCTTTGCTGCGAGTCCATCTTCTTCTGGCGATTTTCCGTTCTTCATCCCTCGAAGTACTTTATCCACCTCTTCTTTCATTTCGTCTGCGACTTCTACATCATTTTCTACTAAATCTTGATTTCTTAGCTCTTCTTCGGAATAGTACAATTCTCTGTAGAAATTTTGAATTATTTTTATAATTTCTTCCTTACTTCGTGTTACGATCCCGTCTGCTTTCTTAACTGCTATTATTTGCTTTTTGCATATCGTGAGCTGCTGTTTGGTTTCCTACAAGCTCTTGTTTTCCTCGATTGTATTTCGAATAATATTTTCGTTGTATCTTCGGACATCCTCTCTTATTTTCTTCCTTGTGGTTTTATTTAGCTCTATGTACTCAATCCTCTTTATGTAGTTTTTCTCTTCTTTCATTTCCCTAAATTTCATCATCAAGATTTTAGTTTCTTCTGAGATTTTGCTCTCTTTTTTCTTTTTGATGCCTGATGTTTCTTAGCTCTTATGCTTCTTATTATCTCAGTCAGTATATTTTTCTGATATTCATGTCATCTTCATTCTCTAACTCTTCCAAGGCGCTGAACCTGTTGCTTAGTTCTATCTCGAATGTCTGTCTGTGTTTCCCTAGATTTTAAAAACTGGCGGTTTTCCTCTGTTAAGCTTCTTTAGTTTCAGCTTACATCCCACCATCCTATAATCAGTCGAGATTTTGAAGCTATTCAGAACAGACACGTCTTGCAGAATTTCCCTGTTATTTGATAGAACGTAGTCTATTTCGCTTTTAGTCCTATTTGGGTCTTTCCACGTTCACTCTCTCTGGGACAGTTTCTTGAAAAATGTATTGGAAATGGAAAGTCTGTTGGCTTCTGAAAATTCCACTAACTTCTCTCCTCTCTCTCTTTTTTTGCCAAATCCAAAGTTTCCCATTTCCATGTCACTGCTCTGTTTGGTTCCTACTTTCACATTGATGTCTCCCATTACAATTCTGTAATACGATTTCCTACTATCCAAAATCTTCTGTATTTCCTCGTATAGGTCTTCTATTTACTTCTCCGGATGTGGCATATTTAGGCCTATATTGAATACTCAGCCAAGTCACAAGCAAGGCACGTGGCTAGTACGTACATCAAAAGGTGGTCTTAGTTCTTACAAATAGGGATTATTTACTGGATGTGCGCTTCACTATGTGCAAAATTCAAGAATTAAGACAAAAGAAGCGTATGCGCGAGCAAATGTCTAAGTGACATTTTCAAATAAAAAAGAACCATGAGTACATTTTTATATAAGGAAAAATATGAGGTATAAAATATTCATACTTTGCAGGATGACATGTTAGATTAAAGTCCGCTTGTGTGCAAAGTATGAATATTTTATGCCTCAGATTTTTTCTGTTAAGTATAAAAATGTACTTGTGACTTTTTAATTAGAAAATGTCACTTAGACGTTTGTTCGCGCATACGCTTCAAACATAAAACGGACCGCGCAGCATTAACATTGCGTAAAAACTAAGAACTGAGGGCTGGTTCATTTTGGATTAAACTCATAATGAACAAGCGAGGTGTGAAGATATTGAGAGAGCAAACTTAAAAAGGAGTAACGCCACCTTCACTCCGTGACGAACGAACTATCAGCAAATGATATTCATTAACTCCTTGTGCTCACCTATTCCTTGTGTTAATAATGTCAGTTCCTCGGCTATTTCTTCTTCCAATACTGTCGCAGTAGGGTTAGCAATATCCTCTTGAGTCTCTCTGTGATACAACCAATGACCTCTATGTACAGGCGATACTGGACTGACTGCTGCCATTGAAAGTTTCATGAACATATGAAGCTAGGAAGCGGCGAGGACACTTAAACTCATTTGTCCATTTCTAGTCTAAACAAATATGGACCAAATTTTTGGTTCTAACTCAGTTCTTTTACGCTTGATATCGCTGTGTGGCCCGTTTCTTGATTTATGTCTTAATGTTTGCTGTATTTTGCAGTATTATTTTTTATTATCTACAGAGTACGGTATTCTATTAAATAACTCAGGAATTAAGACTTAAAAAATAGCGCGCGTAGCGATAAGAAACGTATAAAACTTATTCACAACTGAAAATTCGGTCCACATTCGATTTGTCTGGAAGTGGACAAACAAGTTTAAATGTTTTCTGTGGCGTCTATCTTTCGACACTAAGCAGTCACTCCAGTATCGTTATATAGAGCTCGATGGATACAGCTTATGCATGGGATAAAATGTCTTGGTGAATCAGTGCTGTGAAAATAGATAGAGCCTTCCCTCTTATATCAAAAGCAAAGAGAAATGACCATAAAACAAAATGTCGGTAAAGAATTTTCTTTAAAGAATTGAGGGGAATAAGAGCAAGAAGCTGAGTTGATCTCCTGAAAGGAAGTGAAAAGCAGTAAGAGAAATTGTTACAAAGAAAGAAAGAGAACTAAGAGCATAAAAATATTCGTTAGAAGAGGAAGGTAAGGAAAATACTTTTTTCTTTCCACTTTTGCTCATGTCCAAGGAGAATGGGGTTGGAAAGAAACTAATAGGAAAAAAGGGGGAAGCAATATAGAAGAAATGAAACGTAGAAAGGGTAGGGGGGAAGCCAAGTGAAATTTCAATTTGTGACGCACGTGAGTGGAAAAACTAAAGATGTCAGCGAACATTATCAAACGATTTTATCTCATTCGGAAATCTCTCCTCTTTTATGTTGCTCAGTTCTTTTTCCTTCACTCTCTCACATTTTCCATCCTTAAATTCTTTCTTGATAGAAATACTTAAAGAAGTAATTCGCCTTTTTTTCTTATTCTATTTGCTTTAAAACGGCATCTATAATTGCCCTATTCTTTTCGGCAATTTTTCTCTCTTGTCATGCCTCCGTTAAGGCAATGTAATTACTACTCTATCCGCCATTGTGTTTTTCTTTCTTATCTTTATATTCATAATAAGAATATTTGAAAACACTATTCTCAATTTCAAAGACAATCTATCGCTACCAAGTGATCATTTAATTTAAGAACAATAACTTTCTGCCACATTGTAACAGATAAACACTTTTATTTCTCAACTGATTTAATCAGATTTTTCTAAAGTTATAGTGGTTTAAAAACTTTAAAGTGTTTCAACACTATAAAATTATTTCAAGGATTTAAACCAGGAAATAAAATGTAGTTTTTTTCAGGAGCCAACAATGTTGGAGGAAGCGATAACACGGTTGGCGGTTGGCGTAGCTAGATTCTCGAAAACCACGTCCCAACCCTCGCATAAGAAATTTCATATGATGTGAGAGTTTCACATAATTTTGTACAGTGTCGGTCAGTTCAACCATTGAAGCTCAAGGAGCGATCAAAGAGAGAGAAAAAAAGACGCGACCTTGATGATGTCAACAATCAATACCAACAAAGTCGTAATTTCATTTTTATTATACTGTAGTATATTGTGAACACTGAATAGTACAACATGTTAAGTTTTTCATTGTGCAGTTTCATTAACTAGAAGAGTTTTCATTAACTATACAGTGGCCCAGTGGGAGGAGATTTCAACTTTCTTGATATTAATAGTAAAGTTAGAAGCTTCCGGGCTGAATAGAAACATGATAAGCAAGTTTTTATTTCTTTCGTGACATCATTTTTGTTTCTTGCATAGTCCCTCAAGTATTTTAACTTGTTTACTTTCTCTATGATCTCATTCTCAATTGTTACATTTCTAATTTTTTCATTCTCTGTTTCGTCTTTTTATCCTATATTTTACTTTTTCTACTTTCATCTACTGGTCTTTTACTCCTCGTAAACTTCTATTGAAACATCGGTGTTACTTTGTTGTGCATAATATATAATCATCCGCGTACATTAACAGTTTGTTCAATAAATTTAATATTACTACCTTGTTGTTTTATTTTATTTTTAAAATCGTATATTTTAATTTTCTGCATGTTCACAATTGTTTTGAGAATATAAACTCGTGCTTTTTTTTTAGTAAATTAACGTTTAACAATTCTTTCCTTGTTTTATCTAAGAAAAGTAATAATAACAATAATAATATGAAAGCGACCTAATTTATTTTATACTCAGATAAACAACAAATCAAAAACATTTCAGAAATTATTCGTCTTTCCTGAAAACTTATTTTATCAAAGTTTATGTTCAGTGAGTATACAAATTGCCCTGCGTATTTGTGTACCTCTGTTCTGATAAAGTACATAATTAATATAAAATTGAGTAATTTAAAGTGTTCCGGAAGTACTTTTGTTGGTGGTCACAGATAACTATATAGGGGTCCGCTACGTTTCGGCGCCGCCGTTTGGGCGCCACCATTTTGGCGCAGGCTACGTTTGGGCGCTACCGATACGGCGCCAGTTCAGTTCGGCGCCCAAGTGAGAAAAACGCAAATTATTAACATACCTTATGACATAGTGATGTACTTTTAACTTTTACGGTCCGCTGACGACATTTGATGATCAATGAATTACTTAAAACATTATTTCTTGTACTCTCCTTCTAACTGCTTCTCACAAAGTTTTAAAGCATTATTTAAGTTTGCACGGTCTGAGCCAAAGATGCCTAAAGGACTTAAGTGGATGATATTGTCTGTTTGTCATGTACAAGGGCGCTAATAAGATATATTGCTATCCTAATGCAAATAGAAAGCTTTTGTACATTTTTAACATAAGAACTTTACTTTTGCTAAACCTAACTAAACAAGAAATGCATAAGATGTGCTAAGTAGTGAATATTCAAGATAAACAAAATCGTCAATAAAGTCATTTTTTGGGACTGCTTCTGACAAAATTTTTGAGCATTATTAAAGTATCTTCAGTCTGAGCCAAAGATGCCTAAGGGCCACAAGAGGACAGGATGTTTCTCTCGTGTACAAGGGTGTTAATGAGATGGAGGTTTCATTCGTAATACAAATAGAGAAATTAGTTAAATTAGTTGGTAGTTTAACCTCGACCTGAGATTAGACTTCAATCTCCACTTCGCCGTCGGACTTAAACCTCGACCTCGAACCTTGCAGTTTAACATGACGTTCTTATCTGTTTATATAAAGGTAAGCAAGGAAGTTCTGCCGCTTTTTCACCCATCACCCTCGAACATCGATATGTCACCTAAGACGTACCTGGAAGATCAAAAATAGTTCCCATCAGCATCGACGACCTTCTACCAACGTTCTGGAAGGCCATGGATTCCATCGCGGTAGAACTTGCTGGGCCGTGAAGCAAAGAAGGTATCAAGTGCATTTTGAACCTCTACTAGGGATTTAAACTAGCGTCCTCTAAGGTACTTGTCCAAGGAATGGAACAGGTTAAAATCGGACGGTGCAATGTCCGTGGAGTATGGCGGATGGAATAGTGTTTCCCATCCAAGGCGTAGAATGGTGTCTCGGGTCATCCTAGCAACGTGGGGCTTAGCGTTGTCCTGTAACAGGAGGCCCCGGGAATGCGAGTCAGAAGTGCTGGCTCCAGAGTTTTGAGTATTTCTTGAACACGGCTCAACTGCTGACAGTACACAGTTGCATTGATGCTCTGACCAGCTGCTAGCAGTTCCCGATGCACGATGCCGCGAGCAGTCCACCAAACACACAGGAGGACCTTCTTCTGGTGCAGTGCTGGTTCGGCTGATTTTGGAACCAGTTCATGGGATGCTAACCAATGATGATGGCGCCGTGGAGCTTCGTACAGGACCCAATTCTCATCACATGTCAACACCCTGTCCAGAAATGGCTCCTTCCTCAGACGAGACAGCAAAGAAACACAGGTGTCTGCTCGCGTTGCCTTCTGGCCCGGAGTCAAATCATGTGGGACCCATCGACCCAACTTGTAGTACTTCCCAAGTTGATGGAGGTGCTGCCGAATTGTTTCTCCACTCACACTGAATTGTAGTCCCAGTTCCTCACATGTCTGGCCACTGTTCGCCTCAATTGCTGCCTGAAGATCTTCATTTGGTACCTGTGTTGGTCTTCCTGCACGTGGTGCGTCTTCGAGTGTTTCGTCACCGTCCTCAAACTTGGTAAACCACCGCTGCGCTGTCCGCGTAGTCACGACACCCTCACCAAAGGCCTGGCATATCTTCCGCCCCGCTGCAGCTGCGTTTGACCCCAGTTTGAACTCGTACAGCATACACGCCCTTATGATGCTCTGTGGAGGTCTCATGTTCACCCTGTCCTTCCGCACGTTCACGGTGTAACTGAACTGTCACAACCAGGTAGTATGTTGGCTATACCCACACCAACAACTGACCTTCGCCTGATCTCCATTCGCATTCAACTCACGGTGTGAGGGCCAATTGAACACAGACCTCCACATAAAGTGACAAAACTTTCTTGGTTCAATTTATATATATAGGCAACGCCGTAGCCGAGCTAGTCTACCGGTTCCCGTAAGATCACCGAAGTCCAGCAGCTCTGGATCTGGTCAGTGCTTGGACGGGTGACCGTTGCAGTGCTTCAGATGGTGTTGCCTGTGCGGCGTCCACCCAGCGTCGTGAGGCCAATTGGGGAGCTACCTGAATAAAGAGGTAGCGATCACAGTCGAGAGTTTCGGCTCTCCTCTCCCAACACGTCTGGTCAGCGTGGGAGCAGTAGACCACCTCCTCCCTCTGGGGGAGGCCTCATCCAGTAGTGGATTGAATATGGCTGTGAATTATATATATATATATATATATATATATATATATATATATATATAAATTGTTCCAAATGTATGCAGAATGCATTGTAATTAAATATGATACTTATTTTCTTTGAATATGAAATAATAAATTGCGCCATTACGAAATTACGAGTAGCGCCCCTGAATCCTGTTTCTCTGCTCCGCACTAGTTAAATCCCTGCTATAGCTCAGCCATTTTACGCCGAAAAAAAACACTTCATAATTAAAATAATTTAAAAAAATATTATTGTTTCAAGTGCTTACTAAAGTATAAACGTCTCATTGCATCTCTTCCATGAAAACAGCCCCTGGATCTGTTCTTCTGTAGCATCTTATGAACCAAGTTTTTAATACAATAGTTTCCCTGGTGTGATTCTTTGATAAAGCTCTGGCACCGAAACGTTACGGCGCCGAAACGTTACTGCGCCGAACCGGCGGCGCCGAAACGGAGGCGCCGAACTGATCGGGTCCAACTATATAGAGGTGTTGCTTCAATTCATAAATATGTATGCATTTCTATCTGGTTTCGAAGTAGTTTCTTTCCTCATAGATAGATATCTCTGATCTCAAGAACTTTCTGTGTTAAACATTCTGATAAATTCAAGCATATGCTTGGTTCGCACTGCCATATTTCAGCTAATATTAAATGCTGAACCAATCACAGGATTTCATTTCACTAGTAAACTATTGAGATCAGAGATATCTACCGGTAAGAAAAGAAAGTATTTTCGAAGTCATAGAAGAAATACGTACACATTTAAGAATAAGGGCTATTTTTCTATATTCGGTTCACTGTAGAGAGTGCATGTAAACAAAATACACTTTCAGTATTTAAAATTTTAAACATATACCATGATGAACCCTTTGCGAGGCCCGACTCATCTCTTACAAAGTTCCCATCGTTGACAATGATCTTAGAACATCAACTGCGGTGGAGGTCCTAGTTATCTTTGACTTAAACGTTCTTCATAAATACTCCGACGAAGGAAAATTGGGTTCTAGTTCAATTTGATTTCTGCCAGATAATATTCCTTTGTGTACTTTCACTCAGCTACTAATTTTGACTACACAAATTAGTTTGGCGAATAATTTACATCTGTTTATGATTCTTTGCGCTTTAAATCCAAAAGTTACAGGTACCCTCTAGTGAGCTGATTGATAATATATTTTCCTCCTGTGAGTTACGAAAGTGAAAAGATACACACAATAAAGTCGTTTCTAAATAAATGACTTACCTACTCTCAGGAGGGATGTTGTGAAGCTAGGACTGCCCTGCGTGCCGGCTCGCTGCTTCTTTTTAATTGGGAGGAAGCGCCCTGTATCCTTCTGTTACTTTATATATATTTTATTAAATATCTATATAAACATTAAAGACTAAATTGGGACGCTGGTAGCCTTGCGCTGAAGCACTTAGTACTTCAGATGCATCCCATTGCCTAGTTAAAAGCCAGAACAATTTAAGGAGTCTCGACAAACTTTGTGAAAATAATCAAATTTGATTTCTGGTTATGGCTTTGCTAACAAGTACTGTTGATTATACGTGTAACAGGAGTGGTGCTAATGTTACTATCTACATTAATATACACAGTACTTTCCATATTCATAATCTGACAAACTATTCGTCATTCAAGAACCCCGCTACTCTTTTGTTTCGTTTGCAAAACAACCAGTCGAGTTTCTCTGTTTGTACTGATTTATTCCGTACTGAGTTCCATTTTGGTTATGAGAAAAGACTATCAAAAGTTTCTCAATACATTCTTCAATTTCGTTTTACTTTCAAATTGTTTCATTAAAACCTTCCGTTTTTCTTTATCTTTTCTTGGAGAAAAGAAAGAGAGTCCTTATAGATAAATATGAGGTATTCCCTCTTGCCAGCCCTGTGATGAGGTGAGGGAATCCTCCCCATTCTACCTCTTTTCTTAAAAGCTTTCCTGCACTCAGCCATCAAGACATTTTCACCTCCCTTTCACAGCATCCCGCACCTGCCGAGCAGAAAGATCGATCCATTTGCTCTCTTCTCGGCAGCTGAAAGCGAAAAGTGGCGCCCCCCAAGGTTCCTTCATAGCACTCCATATAAATCCATCTTCCTTTTAAAAGACATGTTTTGACGTTGCAAAGTTCGCTAGCATTTTCATTTTTTGCTCTTTTTTTTCTTTTATGCTTTGCTATTTTTACGTCACCATGTCGTTTTTTCCTTTTTGTTAAATATATTTAGATTTTCTTTAACTCGTATCATGTCAACATACAAGAAATAAAATATCAAGGAATATTGATATAAACTTTTTTTTAAGTATTTCATGTTAAACAAGAAAAAATACATGTAATATCTTTTATAAGTATATATATTATTTATGATTCAGAGATGGAGTGCGAAAGATAATTCATATTTTGTACCAGCAGAAAATAAAATATGTTGCTTTGACACGGAAATGACAGCTAATGTCAACATTTAACATATGATATAGGATTTTATCTTTTTCTTAAAGTTTAAGTTCACCGCCACAGTAGCAAACATTCGCCATCGGATTCTATTCTTGGCAAAATCAAACCAGTTTTCATTACAGACATCTACTTCTCGAACATCCCTTCTAATATTGTGCTCCCAATGTCGGCTCGGTCTTCCCAACGGTCCCTTTCCCTCCGACTTTCCAACCAAGAAGGAATATATTCTTCGTTTTTCTCCCAATCGAACTACATGACCTGCCCACCTTAGTCGTAGCGATTTCATTATTCTTTCAAGTTCGCGTGAGTTGTATAGTCCATGAAGTTCTTCATTATGTATCCCATTCTCCAGTCATCTCGTCCCGTTTAGGCCCATATATCCCGCATATCCTTCTCAAAACCTTATTTTGGAACACTCGTAATTTATGTTCAACTGCCAGGTTCATATTCCAACTTTCTCAACCATAAAGTATTACCGGCAGAATTACCGTTCTGTATATTGTCAACTTCAACTTCTTTGATATTAATAGCGAGGTTATGAGTTTCTGGATTGAATTGAAACATCTGTTGCCCGATATTGAACAATTCTTCTATTTCTTCCGTGACCTCGTTTTGCTTCATACATATACTCCTAAGTTCTTAAATTTGTTTTCTTTTTCTATGTCCTCATTCTTAATTATTATGTAACTATTTCCGTTATTCCTTGTGTTTTGACTCATTATGTATTTCGTTTTTTCTATGTTTACCTGTAGACCTATCTCATCGCAAGCTTCTACTAAGACCTCGGTGTTACTTTGAAGTGAATCTACATCTTCCCCTATTAAATCTACATCATCCGCGTACACGAACAGTTGGTTCATGCCATACCACGTTAATCCCTTTTTGTCCTTTTTATTTTTAAAATCGCATATTCTAAAGCAAAGTGAAACATTAGTGGCGACAAGACATCACTTTGTTTCAATGCGTTGCGAACCTATTTGACATTTTATTAGTCTTTTATTACCTACTCGTACTCTGCTTATGGGGTCGCTGAGACACATCCTCACTAATCGAATCATTTTTTTTTTCGTAATTCCAAATTGAACCTGGATACTGTATAAATTTTCCCTTTTGATAGAATCATAAGCTTTCTTAAAATCAATGACTGGTGAACAGTCCCATTATTTCCCATTTCTTGTCCTGCATTTGTCTCAAGAGAAACTGGCCCAACGTTCATTAATTTTCTTCTAAATCCACATTGGTGATCTCAGGCCATCATTAGGCGAGTTGGCAGGATATACGTAAGTCAGTACTTTGTAACATGTTGGTAGTAAAGAGATTCGGCGGTAATTATTACAGTTCGATTTATCGTCTTTTTATAAACCGGAACTATTATTGAGAATAGTATTATGTTCACTCTCTCTCTGTGGTCACACTCCCTGTGATAACGTTACTTTCTGGATTATTTACTCTGGAGAGGCGGTCGCCTTGAATCAGTTTCATTAATGCTGTTTTATTGTACGCACTAGCCGCATATTTGGATGGGTAGCCAATAGAAACGTTTAAACACGTAACAATCTTATGAGTTTCTATTAGCCACTCAGCCAAATCGCAAACTTTTTAGGGCGAAACAAAAGATGGGATGGTACTTCTATCTGGCTCAGCTACCCATAAAAATAATTTGAACAAAATCTGAAACTATGCGGGTACAGCAACTGCATGGATTGAGA
Organism: Lepisma saccharinum; assembly: GCA_022664845.1. Taxonomy (NCBI): domain Eukaryota; kingdom Metazoa; phylum Arthropoda; class Insecta; order Zygentoma; family Lepismatidae; genus Lepisma; species Lepisma saccharinum. Next base: position 97,110 of record JAGDQP010000744.1, read on the forward strand.
TGAAACTAGCCTTAGGTTTCTGTCCTTTACAACGCTTTAAGGTTACAGGCTACCACTTCTAAGGGATGACGAGCCTCGCTAAGCACTCTTCCTTACAAAGAACTAAGATATTGGCCAGAATCCCTATCACAGAGTAAACCCAGCATTAGCCAGGTGGAAATTAGAAAAACTTGAAAAGCTCTGTCAGGATGGTTGACGTGAGAGGGTTTCGTACCTGTTTCATCTCCGTAGTACTTATCCCAAGTTAACTACTACATCACGGAAGCTGGATGGCATCTATTGAATTAAATCATTTAACACAATAGACTCGCATGCATTGTCTTGCTGTCTTGTAAACACAGAGAAAGAGAGGGGACAGAGGGTGGCTGAATAGTAGAGCGCTTATCTCTGATGCTAGGGTAGAGATCGTCGTTTCGATCCCTGCGCATGCCATGTGGGCTTTGTGGTGAACAAACACCAAGGTCGTGGGTTTTCTCGGAGTTATCCCGTTTCCTCTCACTTTCTTCATTCTACTAAATTATCATCCTTCCGGCCTGAGCCGAAGTTTCAGTCTCTATACCTTTGGGATTTTACTTCTATCTGTAGGGCTGCAACAACGCCTCGGTACATATACTAACGAAAACAATTAGAAAAATAGAATGAAACCATCTTGTCAACTTCAGTACTCAACCATGAATGCCACCGCTCATACAATGGTAATGTGTAAGCAAGCTAACAGCAATGTTTCTACCAACTCCAAGGGCATACGTACAGTTTTGTATTCATTCTGGAAACACAGAAAATACAATGGGAAACAAAACAAGAGCTTGTCACATCGTTTTGTATTCAGAAAATAAATAATTAGAATAGTCGAGGCCAGATTTGAACTGGAGACTATTGATTCTACTGTCCGCTGACTTGCTACCCCATCCTCTCCATTGTTCCCGAAAATATGCTCACCAAAGGACTCCATTCCTTAGACTAATGACGAACTTGGACAGTAGCTGTATATTTAGACTATAAAATCTTGATTTTCTGCACTCAATTTATGTTTTGATTGAACATATTTAGAGACAATTTTAGTTGTTAGACGGACCGATAAATTATTTTCCAGTTTCATTTACTTCACATTACGAAATGATTACTTTGATAATGCCCAGATGATAATAGAAGAAGGGCCCTGAATGAAGATTGAAAGTGAATTTACTGACTAAACCAGACTGAACACCAATGTGCTATTTAGAGAAACACAGAGAACGCGGATGGCTACATTCACTCCTGATTACGGTATTCTGTATGTCTCATTAGTAATTAAAGTGGTATTCCGTTCCATATTACCACGGACAACATCCACTGAATGGAGCTTTCATTATCCATTGACCTGAGTTTCAATAAGCAGCCTTGATTGGTTCAATTCACATTCAGAATTCAGGAACAACGACCGGGGATACAGGCTCTGGTAATTGATGCTGTCAATAGTTTCCTATAGAGAAAGCTTCCCAACTCCCACATCGCTCCGTTTCCCTTCGTTTCTCACGCTGAATCTACGGGTTTTGCCAACAAGGGAAGAAGCAAATCTGATTGAGAGATTCTTGCAACTAATTTGATCTTTTTTTTTTAACCAAAAATATATTTTATGGATAATTTCTTTATTTATTCGCGATGTGTATTACCTATCGCTTCTTGTTTCCTGTCCTTTACTTACAGAAATACATCCTACTACATACATTATCGAGAAAGGAAGAAATTAAACAACTTTCAGAACCGCTTTTCAGGGGAGGATTGAGGGGCAATTTCCTCCGAGAGATTTAGTTACCGCATATGCTAAAAATACATATAAGTTAGAAAATCTTATTTTTTTTTTCTAAAAAAATAAAGTCATTGTACGTAAATGAGAACAATTTCCCTATATCTGGGTGAAGTTATCAGAATGCATTGCCTGGAAATATATTCTGGAGTCAGACATCTTCATTGGGGTTTCTTATACTTGCTTTAAACTATAGAAGGTGAGTGCAACGGCTGGTATTTTGAATAAATACAGTGATTGATCATTCCTTGTTAAACAAATTTTGTGAAAGCTAATGAACTGTCTTTGTCGTATACCAGAAGAACCAAATGTCCACTAGCTCAGTTGGTAGACCGTTCGCTTTGCCTTCGGTAGGTTCTGGATTCAATACCAGCGACCGACCATCCTAACAGAGAGGTTTTCAGATATTTTTTCTCAGTCAAATCAGGCCATGCCAGAAAAGTGCCTTGAACTAAGACTCTGACCAACTGATTCCCCGTTTTCCCTATCCCGACCTGGACCATAATTAGATACCTAAAGGCTATAAGTTAATTCCAATTCTTGAATTTGTACAACAAAAAACAATGAAAGTTTAAACCGAAATTAGTAAACAAAAACACAATGTACAGAGTTTGAAAACAGGGAGACAAAAGCAGTGTAAAAATTAACCTAGAGCGGCATCTATGATAACGTACAAAGCGGGAATAGCTAAAAAAAAAAAAAAAAAAAAAAATGGAAAAAATATTTGAGCGATAATTTATACATTGGTAAAAATATCGAGTATGAAGATGAAGAAAATAATGAAAAATCCCAAAAGTGAGATA
>JAGDQP010000744.1:100098-144930 GCA_022664845.1 Lepisma saccharinum
TCAAAATATCGAAGTATAATGACGAACTAAATATCGTATCGAATTAAAATATCGTATCAAAATATCGAATTAAAATATATTTTTTTTGAAATATCGAACTAAAATATCGATATATCGATCAAATTTCAAATAGCTAAGTTTCCATATTTTTTTTAATGTTGAATCCGACTCGATATATAAAAAATCGGAACATTCCTAATCTCAAGTCAGATTTTATCTACCTGTTTTTGTTTAGGCGTTAGCGTCCATTACAAACGGTCGGCAGATAAACAGACAGACAGACAGACTAACATACAAAATTAAGTTTAAAGAGAACAATGTTTTTTTCGGAGATTAGCTAAGTAGAAATGGAATACGAAAACTAACAGAAAACGTTAAAGTAACAACAGAAACCTGTAGAGTCCTCCCTCATGCTCCATTTTATGGTTAAGTAAACAGTTCGAAAAAGCGAGGCGAAAGAGAGAGAGAGAGAGAGAGAGGGAGGGAGGGAGAGAGGAATAGAGGGAGACAAGAACTGAAAATACATGACAGAAAAGACAGATGAGCCAAGGCTAAACAAACAACGTCCTCAGTTAAATTTGCTACAAGGCTTTTATCACCTGTATCTCACCATTCCAAGCGGTAATAGAAACCCAGAAAGAGAAAGAGATAGAGAGAGAGACTATCTTTTACTATTTGTACAACAGTTAAATGCTTCGAGAATCGACGAACTACTGTACGTCTAAATGTAAACGAATCATTCGTTTATACAATAAAAATACTACGCTGTTCCTAAAATCACAAAAGAGATGCAAATATTGTGTTTTCCTCTAGTTTAAAATATTACCGGTACCGTTAAATGTGTGTACTAGTAACACAGCCAGACAGGCATTTATCTAGGTATACTACTGAGGATTTGGGAGCTCTCAACGTATGCATCGCATATAACAAAAAATAAAAAAATAAAAAAATAAAGAATATAACTTGTCTTTCTAACATTTGTCAGTGAAAAGGCATGTTGAAAATGACTATAATGAGGAATACAAAACTAACTTGACTTTTCTAACGTATCTTAGTGAATTGTCTACAAATGTTAAAAATGCAACAGGAATTTAAAAAAAAAACAATTATTATTTATATGTGCAAATAAAGAGTAAAGCGCTTTGAAAGAGAAACAAATGTTATCTCGCCGGGAATCGAATCCAAGCTTCTTGGCAGGGATTCGATGATCTACCTACAAAGCTACGATGAGTGGTGCTAGCTAATGATTGGGCAACGATTTTTATCCTCCTTGTAGTTCAGCACAACACTAACAGGTGGCACAGCTCCGGGAATCTTTATGACGCGGAAGGACTCTAGTTCTAAAAGATTTTTCTGGAATCCAGAACAGTTTTTAATGAAAAAGTTCTGTGTCACCCACGCACGGTTTCTTCTTCATTTTTTTTACAATCCATTCCTATTGAGAAACATGAAGGAGTACGAATGGTTTGCAACGACATCTGTGTAAAGAAAGGGGCACTAAAATTATTACATTAAAATATGGGATCCGGGCTCTGGCCGCTACCTTCCATATGCTTTTGCGGAAGAATGCTCTCTGAAGGACGTTTTAGGCAAGAGTTTTAGACCATAGATGCTTGTCTCACCACAGAAGAAATAAATAATATATTTGATTATTTAATGTAATTATCTATAGCCTGGATAGTCGTGTGTGTGTAAGCCTATCACATGTTTGAGATATGTCATCCAGGGATTTCGTGAGGATTTTCAGTTTGGGGGATGTAAAGTCAAAATTGCGAGGGTGTAAGTAGAGTTTGGCACGGTTTCTACTGATTCTTTACCGCAAAAATGTTAAAGTTGGGGGGAGGATGTTCTGGAGAATTTGGGGATGACATCCCCCACAGGGGGTCTGACGGAATCACTGATGTCATCTCTCGGTGAGAACTCATCCGGAACACGAATGGGAAAAGTAATACATGACCATATATGCTAGGTACTATCCCAAACTTCGCTGGGTATCGAAATAAAGAAAACCCTTATTTGACTTGGCTAATGACGCTGACAATCAAGTAAACAGGTCGTCGATGCAGTACAGTTCCAAAATAGAAAAAAAAATCAAATAAATACAAAGATTGTACGTATTAATAATAGAGATCAGGGACCACTTCTTTCCGAATCCCTGTCCCCAAAAGATCAATTTTGTTGTTCGACGACATTCTGATAAGACTGTAGATACAGGGAGCACGCGTGCCACCCACTAAGTGACTAACGTGCACCCCGAATTACACTAACAAATTTATATTCGGGCTATACTGAACTAGAAGTTAAAAAAGTACGTAGAAGACATTTCTTGAAAAAGGTACATTCAACCCACATGAAGATACATTCACTTATTACGCAGTCATCACTAATATTTCAGTTTCAGAGAACCATAATCATTTTCCCCACTATGTCCTTAAAATAGCTTTGTGACATATTTCTATGGGAGAACATAGATTGAAACAAGAATTTAAAGTTTTGTCTCGACTTATAAAGATAAATTAACGCGGGGTAGAATAGGGAAGATGAAGGCGAATGAATAAAGTTGAACGTATAAAGGAATTCAAGTTATCGAGGTTCTACTGTATCGTTAATAAAGATAAAATTAATTGTACGAGCAGTAACAGCACAAGGCGTACTGCCGTCCGAATCTACTGTTAATCTATTCTAACCTAACCATACGTACTTTGTCGAAGCTAACCTAGTCACTCGTAAACGATATACTTCAATTATTTCATAGTGTGGAGAGTGAGAACAACTTTGAACATTATTCAATTCAATTCTTATCAGGGAATATTCTGATTTCTGATACACATCAGGGAACATAATTTCGCATAGCTATAGATACAGAAATAGAAATTTTGTAATTAAACTTATCAGCTTTAACTCTTTTTTCCTGTGATCCTTCCTCATGTCAGCAGCTCATGGTTTGCAGCTATGTTCTGAAAATTATTGCATCACAGGAAATAGTACGAAAGAAAATTTAGTAGAAAAAAAAAAAAATAGTGAATATCTGGAGCAAGTAGCGAATACATCTACTTCAAGTCTACACGTATTTTCTCTTTCTACAAAAAATAATAAACCCAGACTGAGATAAAAAGGCATTGTTGCGTTTTGCTCAACAGAACATTGTACATTCTTAATTGTAATAAATTGTATTTAATAATAATGCCAAATTGTTACATAACAACGTGCATTTTAGTTTCAAAGAAGAAAATTTATTCGTCGCCATCAACAAGGAGTTAAAATACTATGTAAATATACTTTTACTTTAAGTGTATTTGTAGCAGTTTTATGTTTGTTGTCTTCAATTTCTTAATTTCTTAAAAATATTTAAATAATTATAATGATAACCAGTAGTGCTCGTACTTCGTAACGGTTATATTTTTCATATCCATATGTCGTTATAAGGACGTAAACCGAAAAATGTATTAAATCCAATTTCGAATATTTAAATGCTCCTTTATGTACCCAAATATATACAATAATTCAATCAATATTTCGAGAGTGAAGTTTCCCTGCGATAGCTGGACGTTGTACCGTCATCGGTCATTGGATGCAGGAGCATGCAAGTATCTGGGTTGCTGTGAATAGTGGAGCCGTCCCGTTTGCGTTGCCAATAGTTTGTGCCACGTGGTTCCTGCAATGATGCAGAGTGACTGACGTTTTGCTTCAACTTTAAACTTTAATTTTACAAAATCGGGTGATTGAGAGGTCAAATTTAGAGCTACAACCCCTAGATCAAGCAACAGTTAACATAGTACCTCATTCTTAAAGTCAGCAAACAACTGGTAAGTCACGGTTAGAACCGGAAATTTTGTAATTATGGCCGTCGTTAGGTACAGATTTCTTACCGTTCCTACACACGACTGTTATCGCTTTCGAATTTAAAGACAGAGGAAATGTTTTTCCACCTAAATACACAGGAAAAAAAATGCGTTCCTAATGGTGGCTCTTACAGTCTCTAGATTCTTCGGAATGCGAGGCAACTTATCAGATTCTTTATTCGAAGCTAGAGTTTGATAGCTCTGGCACCAACTCACTTCACAGCTTTTCACAACCAAGACTTTTCTGAAATCTAATACAGACGGGGGGTAAAATCTCTGGCCTCTTGTTCAGGCATACCAGACAATGGTTACGCAGGGTTGACACATTTCTGTTCAAGAAAATCGGAACAGTCTCTGTACCGAAGGTACAAGTAAATAGGAAGAACTTTTACAGAAAAGTAATACTATTATGCTTTAAAATGTGTTTCAGGGCCATTCAGGACTTCTTCGAAACTAAACAATTGCTACCGATTTCGCTAAACTAAACTGTACCACAAAGTAGGTATGTATTTACTTTGTACTTTTTCTTATTAAGTGTTTAAACAAAACATTTTAAACCAGATTTTAAAATTCTCCTCCGTCCCGCCAATAGGAAAGGTGTTTCCGCGAATACGACCTTAGGAAAACTTTATAATTTAAGCCACAAAAATTGTGACTTGCCTAAGCTTCTTGAGAAGATGTAAACAAAAATTGAATTCAGCCTAAGAGTTCTAATACTTAGTTTACTCCAAAGGTCTGTCGCATACACTAAAGCCTCGTTTACTCAGACTTCATGTCATGGGATAGCGGATAAGTCCGATTTACGATTTTTTCCATATTATAAGCGCTTGAAATTCAGCAATCCAGTTACAAATAAATTATTTATTTTACAAATGTTAAAATTAGGCCTACCAAAAAGAGAATAGTTTTTTTTTAATACAATAAACTTGGAAGAATACATCGTATTAATTATTTTATGCACAGTACATTAGTTTTTAATTATAATATCTATAATAATTTCACAGGAAATAAATGTTAATAAGGAGTTAGAATGGTGGGAAGTAGTATATTTTTTTTAATTTATAGGCCATTCTTTTTTTTTAAAGTCCACTATGGTTTCTTGCTTTTTGTTACTCTTGTTTTTTCGAAAAATCCTTTCTGAATAAGTCCAAGCTGCAGGCAAATGAGTTTTTAGTACACACATAAATTTATACAAAAACACGTAACAGTCATGTCTTTTCAAAGTAATGAATATATAGCGGCCTTAGTTTAGTTGTAGAGCATTGCCTTTGTATTCGAAAAATTCGATACCAGCGAGCGACCATCCTAACAGGATTATTCATTTTTTTTTCTCAGCAGTCACACCACGAGAACCAAAACAGTACTTAATCGTCCCTATGGAAATTAGCTTTTTTTTCTTTATGGGAATCATTCTGTGGAAACTATATCTTTTACTTTTAAAAAATAAGTGATAGTAAAATCTTGAAAGGTCTTTATTTGAAGATGCCGGCTACGACTTTCTCGGATTCGGGACGAAAATCGGACGATCCCGACAGAATCGGGACGGGTGGCAACCCTTGTAGCGTGTTTCTTATTCTCTGAGTAATGTTCTATTTCACTTCTGGAACCGACGTCGGGACACTTGAATCACACGAGAGAAGTATCGGTATTTTTGTTTCCCATACATTGCAATCCTACTCCTCGCGTCTATAAACGACCAGTCTGGTAAAGCACATACAACTTCAAGACTGTGTTGGCATACAGTTGTTTTCACCAGGAGGATATTAGTAATTGGTTCTGGTTGCCACAATTCCGTCACTGATAATGATATTCAATTTCGTATTGAGATGGTCTTCTTTCTAGATATTTATTTTCTCTCTCCCTCACCTTCCAGTAAATCTCAAGTGAATAATCTCACTATTTTTGTTTTCGTTGTCCATAAATTAAGACAACAGGAAAAGAATGTGCTTCGTCCATGTTTTTCGAAATTCAGATAAGACCCTTCAGTTAGCTCCTTTGAAGGGTCTTTTTAACAAGCTACGGTATAATGCGTGAAGATAATATGCAAGGCATCGAGTCCACAATTTCTCTTAAGTGTTAGATGTGGTTCAAATCCATTGATTGCTTGTATCAAGGAAGCACCCGGAAGTCAGTGTGTATTTAAGCAATCCTGTGTCACCCGTGCAGGATGCGAAGTTGTGTTATCTTGGTGGCAAAAATATTGATCGACGGATACCAAACCCCATGCAACGAGTATGTCGTGCAGTGCGTTGAGAGACGGGTTGAGAAATACAAGCTGAATCATACTTACTTTTGAGATTACCAAACCCGCAATCAAGACAGACAAAGGAGAGAGAATCACATAATATATTTCTGTCGATAAAACCTGCCTAACGTAAGTGCATGCTTTCCACGGTAGGAGCAGTAGTATCACAATTATAGCAAGCACAGGTGAATTCGTTTCTGTTGGAGGTCGCAGAGAAAACGGTTAATAATGATGGTGAAATACAGTTTTCGTATAGAGAACAACAGAGAAGCAGCTCCGGGCAAAACAATTCATGAGCGGCAGTAATGGCTGATAAGCATGATTCTACACAATTTGAATAACCATTCCCATAATCTCCTTTCGGGACTCCAGCTTTCCCGCGGGGATCAGAATAACGGAAAATAAGATATTTCGGTCAACAGTGGCAGTATGTGCTCACGATTGTGTTCACGAACGGGCCCAATCAAGTTGATTTGCCCCGGGCCCCAGATTGCCTTACACCACCACTGATGAGTGGTACAGAAAATTCATGTAGCGGCTACATGTGTAATACAAAGCAAACAACACTCTTTTGCGCGAGAAAACTCCACCAGTGGGTTGTTAGATCTCTTAACAATTAGTCTGCACGGGGATCAAACCTGAGCATGCTACACAGTAACTATATAGACACTTTACCGCCTAAACCATTATCGACAATCCTCATTTTTTTCTGCTGAACCCTGTATGTTATATCCAAATACAAATTGTATGAAATCAAAACTTAGATATTCTACTTGTAAAGAAATAGTGCCAATAAAAGAGGTCATTCAAAATTAACAACGTTATAAAATAAAATATATTTTCAATTTTTTGAATGGAAATAATGTGATTCTTAATAACTTTGTGTGCTGAATTCAGAATAGTCTGAGATAGTTCTTCAATTACCGGGATTTTCATCTTAACTTTTATCATCTTTTAAGATTGATATCAAGTAACAGAATGGAAGAAATTCTCTACCTAATGTATTTAGTTAACAATATACACTGACGTGCCAAAAGGAATGGGATACCTACCTAATGTCAACCTCTTAAGCAATGGAAGTATTTAAAATAGTTAAAATATTCAAAATTTTATTCAAAGTTATTAATGTAATTTTCGATTGAAAAATGTAAATAAGTCCAGTCGTCATGTTTGGGTAAGGATGAGTAGGTCTGCATATTAGTTATACTTTGGCAATGCAATGAAATTCATGACATTAAACGAAATGTTATTCAATTCATCAATATATTTTCCTACTTTTATCTGTTCAAGAGATTACAACTTATAACTTCTTATCTCGCAGGTAATGAGAGTGATTACTAGTCTCCACGCCAAAAACATGGTGCCCCATGCGGTAAAGCAGAACGTCTTATCTCCACGGAAACATGTGGTAAAGCAGAACGTTTTCTACTCTCCACGGCAACAACGTGGTGCCACCATGTGGAAAAGCAGAACGTCTTGTCTCCACGGAAACATGTGGTAAAGCAGAACGGTTTCTAGTCTCCACGGCAACAACGTGGTAAAGCAGAACGTCTTGTCTCCACGGCAACAACGTGGTAAAGCAGAATGGTTTCTAGTCTCCACGGCAACAACGTGATAAAACAGAACGTTTTGTAGTCTCCACGACAACAACGTGAAAAGCAGAACGCTTTCTAGTCTCCACGACAACAACGTGGTAAAGCAGAACGTCTTGTAGTCTCCACGACAACAACGTGGTAAAGCAGAACGTCTTGTAGTCTCCACGACAACAACGTGGTAAAGCAGAACGCTTTCTAGTCTCCACGACAACAACGTGGTAAAGCAGAACGCTTTCTAGTCTCCACAGCAACAAAATGATGGACCCATGTGGTAACAGCAGATCGTCTTGTAGTCTCCACAGCAACAAAATGGTGGACCCATGTGGTAACAGCAGAACGTCTTGTTGTCTCCACGGCAACAACCTGGTGGACCCATGTGGTAACAGCAGAACGTGTTCTAGTCTCCACGACAACAACATAGTGGACCCATGTGGTAAAAGAAGAACGTCTTGTAGTCTCCACGGCAACAACCTGGTGGACCCATGTGGTAACAGCAGAACGTGTTCTAGTCTCCACGGCAACAACGTGGTTCGCGTCTATGTTATGGATTAAGCGGAATGTTTTTATCTTAGTATTTGATTAATAAAGCATTTCATTATTTGCGAAATATTTGTTTCAGTTTTAAATATGATCGTTTTCTTAACCTGAAGTTTCTAGTCTTCCTTTATTTTATATACTGTACATGTATATTGATTACTGTGTCAATATTTTCTTTTCTTTTTGTGCGTGTGTTCATAAATCAATGAGTAGGTGGATTGAGAAAAAAAACATTCCAAAACTTCACATTCAATGGCTTTTTCATCAATGTTGAATTGTTTGATTTATTATTATATTTTGATATGTTCATATTTGTATAAGCCATGTTACAAACTTGTGTTAAAACAAACCGTTTTGTAGAACGTTACCTTCGAAGATAGTGTCATTATTTTTGAGTCAATACCCTTATTTGAACTATAGTTTTTGTGGGAAATCAGTATTACAGCTTCATTACTGAATTTCATTGAATAAATTGGAACCATATCACAGTGACCTTCAGACCTTGTAGTCTCGTAAAATTGTTGCCTTTAATAAAATAGAGGTTAAAAAATATTTTCATTTTTTTCTAGAAAATAAATATTATGAAATATTTTTGCGCTATCTGTTGGAAAGAAGTTCAACTATATTTTGCGACATAAAACTGACCAGCTTGAGAGAGAAACAATAATACTCTAAATATTCCGTCTGTAAGAAACTGTAAATGACATTGTTCCAATATATGATGTGCAAATTTATCCATGGCGAGTATAGTGTGCTTTTAATAAATCGAGGATTATGGATAGAAGGGCAACCAGTAGAAACTACAGGTTACAGATAAGAATATTGTATGTTTTGTATTTGTCTTCAGAAGCTTCAGATGATGTTATTGTTTTAAATATCCATTGTCAGATGTTTTTAGCTTGCGCAAAAATTTTAATCTATTTCTGGATATCCTCTCATTAACAATACAGTAATTACTGTTAGAGTCACGACCGTTACGGAAAACTAGTATTCAGTTGTACTATATCATAACTAAAAGTAACAAAATATTAAAAATTTAGAATCCAATGATGTTCCTTCCGTGTTTCAAAGTAACGAATAAACCATGTTCCTATTATTTCAGAAATAGTAGTTAATTAACGTTACGGTCGTGACAACCGACGCGTTACGATTGTGACAAACAACATGTATGTCTGGTTAAATTCCCATCAGAGTTCATTGAATGGAGTGGTTGGGAGCCCATTTTATAAAAAGTGTAGGTCCCATTCTTAGAAGCTCACAAGCTTGTTTTTGGAAATAACTGACTTAATATAGGTATTACATTTAAGTCACGTGTTGCTTCTGGATTAGATAATCTACTCTGCAGTTACAGAACTACTTTTGGAAAATATGAACTTTAATATAAGATTAGGTTGACCATTCACCCCCCGGTTTTTCGACGAGTTATCCGAATTAAGGCAATTATCCCCGACTATTTGTTTCACCGGTTTGATGAAGAGCCTTTGAAATTTTTATTGTTTTTATTAGAAACAAATGATTACAGCCAAGCGTACAAGTAAGAGTCCTGAGACGGCATAGTGATTGCGTCACCGACCACCATCAGGGTGCTCAACGAGTGATTATTCACTTGTGTCGGCAACTGGCGCCTAGTGGGACGAAAACCCAAAGAACACGGCGAAATTAATACCGTCTGAACGCTAAAGAAATGTTGGTTGGAGCTTGGCAAGGAGCTTGTAGTTGTGTTATATGTTTCACATTCACGTAGTATACGGGATATAGCATGTTTCATCTTGATGAAAGCACTATAAAGAGGGCTAATGAGGTCTCCTCAGGTACAAAATAAACGCTGATGATGACATGAAGACTAGCTTGCTTGTTTTTGAAACAAATGTAATTTTTAAGCATTGTATAAAAATAATTATCAACGCTATTAACAAAATCCATGGAACTTACTTCAAAGCACGCTAAAATAAATGTAACCAAAAATATATAATTAACTTTACTTACGCGTAGGTAGATATGTAAAAAAAACACAGAGAATGGCAGTTATCTTTCCAGGTGTCAATTTCCAGACAGGTTCTTGTCTATGCACAATAAATGTTAGGAAATTGACACAAACACTTCTTATACACTTCTAATTTTTAAACGGTAGATTTTTTTTTTCAATTTGTTCACAAGATCTCACAGCTAATCGGGAGTGCAATCATGCCTTCTTCAAAATTTATACCCCTTTTTCAGTCAAAACATGGGCACAATCCCACTCCATGCTTCTAATGAGTCTAATCCATTACTCTTGGATATCAGCTCCCACTCCACTCAATAGCACTACTTCGTTACCACTGTTAACCAGTCTTTTACTTCTCTGTTGTTTTTCATTCACAAAAGGGTGCGGATTTTATACGCATCATCGCCAAGTATTTACGCGCGCAATACGTTTTCTTACGTTTCGGGAGATTTTATGCAAAAGGTTGCACCTAGTGGCAGCTAAATGTTGGATGCCCCGACAGTGTTTATCCTAAACTTTATATTAACGAAATATCATAGCTTGGTGGAGAGGAGGAGAAAGGTAAACTAAATTTACAGTTGCAACAAGGAAGAAGTGGAATTATCCAGATTCTTCCCGGAATCACTGAAAACAAAATATGGTCACCTTATACAAAATACACTGCTTCGTAAAACAAATATAAGAAAAAAATATTTTAGTAGTTCAAAAAGAAAAGGTTTGCCATAACACTATCTTCCAGGTAGATTTCATTTGAAGTTTTTCTTCTGTACAAGATAAAATACAAGAAACTCATTGGACACGTGATCAGATTACAATTTATACAGTTGCAGCATGGTTTCCCAAAAACAAACGGCCAGCAGACATTGTTATCAGTGTTGTCAAGTGGAGGAAAATTTCCCGGGCAACTGGAAAATCAGGGTCACAAGATGAAAAAAAAAATCAGTAAATTTTCTTAAATCTTTTTGGCACTTTTCCTTTTTAATTTCCAGTAATTTTTAAAGAAAACCTGGCATCCAGGAAATTTTTTAAATAAAATCGGGGAAATTTTTCAGTATTTTGAGGGAAATATTGCAAAAGGGAACCTGACAACACTGATTGTTATTTCTGATGATGTAACTAATTCATGGTAAACGTACAGTATAAATTTTCCTGAAATATATTTTTCAACAATTGTCAAAGTTTACTTTTTTCTAAAAATGGCCATTTTGAGATTTTTATACTTTCTTGCAGTAAAATAAAACGCTCTTTCGAATGGTGCAAAAAGGGTCTTTCTCCTCCATCTCAATAAGGAACTACATCAGAGTTACTTTTCGAAATCATAAACTGTTTAGTTTGACTTGATACGAGAAGGAGCTTTCTCCAGGAGGCAAGTCATCTTCGGTATAGTGGACCTATTCGTATTAAAAACTGAAAGTTCGTTGACATCAAAAGGTTGTCTTACGTAAGTTATATGTTCCGCCTGTTTCCAGACTGATGTTTTATGATAACATCATGGAAGAAAGTGCTGAAAGTCTTATACATAACGAAAGTGACCTTTCAGATAATGATTGAATATTTTGTGTTTCTGAGTACAATAAAACAAGTGTATCCATAGAAAACTTGTTTTTCTTGAAAATAAACCCAATTATTTTTTTTGGTAAAATATTTCAAATCACTCTGAAAAAAAAAAACAAGTTACTTTCTCCAAAATAAAAAGGTTGTGCACAGGGACAAGCACTTAAGTTAATCATGAAATGTTGCATTCAAAATGTTCACAGGCTGATCACCCATTACCTACAAGAAACTATTTTTTTATCATGAAGCCTGATTTTTTCTTAAACAGGTTTTTCCTTCTTCTGTAAAATGAATAAAATGGAGAAAATCCCTTTTTTCATTGACCTCTTCAATTAGTTTTGACCATAGAATATTACTTTACTTTGTTTGAAAACAACAATCATTATTCACTTTGCTAATGTATTAAAAATATAATTCGACATCTTGAATATGTATGGATTTTGCTTAAGAGACATTGAAAATGAACGCAAAGGATAGGATGTCAGAATTTATAAGTAAAATGGTTTATATGAAAGTCTATATTTGTGTTATGATCTATCTGAGAATTTGTAATTAAGACATACTACAACTAAAATGACATATGAAGATATGAGGAATTCATATGGTACCATGTAAATTACTTATAATAATCAAAGATGAGTGCTACCTTGATTGAGAAATATATTATGACATCGTCAATGAGTTCAAATAAATTTTGATACACTATATTCATAGTAAAATTATTGAAGGATGAACTTTAGATACTCCACCGTCAAACGGCTATCTCTCTATTTAAGTTTCCATAAGGGAATACTTGAAATTGTTATTCTTTCATTATGTAAAGATAAAAAAAACGAATGAACTAATTAAATAAATAATAAATAAAAAGATGACATTCTTGTTATTATAATATCAAGAGAATATGGTTTATACATAAGGAGAAAGGCCATTTGTTTGTTAAATGGTTTCTAGAAGAATCTTGGTATAGATTTATTATTGTTTATGGCCTAAAAAATTCTAAGAGTAAATTGAATTTCAGAAGTTATTGTGTTCTTTCTTGAGTAGTACGTAATTAGTAATGTTAGTAGTCGTTCTCTTAAACAAACTGAGCTCTCATTGGGATGTAAGAGTCCAAGAATGTATATAAGTAGATGTAGAGAATATGAACTATCGTACAGTATGGTTTGAGGATTGACATAGAAATTGCACCTCACGTATTCTGACTCACACGAATTTGATAGTCCTGGATTGAAGCTGATTTTCATACATTTAGCATTAGCCACCTCTCATAGCAAAGGTGCAGTTGAGGAGGTTGGGGATACAGCTAAGCAAACAGTATCAGTAAGCATACAGGATAAATCACTATGAGAATGCTTGAGGGTGCCACGACCGTAGCGAATGAATATAAGTTTTTACTCACAAATCGCACAACATAACTGACCTTAAACTGTCATGTTCTTATTGCCTCATTTGTATTACCTATAGGAGGATACAAAAATAGATGTATTCACACTTATGTGAATATGTGTGTCTTTTTATTGTCACAACCGTAACACAAACAAATGTCTTTTCTTTTCCACAAGATTTGATTCAATGTGAGCAAATATTTTTTCTGGTATTTGTCCTATAACCAACGTACGTTACGTATGTAGACGGATCTGTTCGGTTCGTTTACAATCTTTCAATTTGACACGAAATATTGTACAAAATGTTCCAACCGTAATTATGCTGGATTGACTGTATTCCATAGCTCTTATATGTGTTTAGGATGTTACGTCCGTCCTTATTTTCTTTCATGTTTGAAACTCCTTGCCCCAGCTTGAACTGTTCAGTGTTCACAGTTAAAATGATTAAGCTACACTTGAGTTAGAACCTTATTGCTCCGAACAAAACTCAACTAGAAAGATACATTATATGTTTTATAATAAAATTATCATCACCTCGCAATATTCCAAATTCATTGCTTGAGTAAGGATAAACAAGTAATTGAAACATGCATTTAACTATTTATTTACCAGTGGCGGCTGGTCTACCAGAAATTAGGTGATGTACAAAATGCCTATCACATTACTAATGCCATCACGGCTTACCCTTTAAAATTTTATACTGCAGCTTTATTTTATTGATTTTTCTAGCTTGTGTGTCTTTGTCCTTAATTTTGTTTTCTGAATGCAAGGTCAATCCAAACAATCGCTTGGTCAGGAAAAATATTCAAGTAATATGGTCGTCGTTAGCAAATGATGGGCTTTCGTTGCCTCGTCAATGTTAATTCGACGCTATACCAAATGCTCTCTTTTCCTCTCAGCTCTCTCTGTATATAAAGTGCTAATGTCTGTCCACAGCGATATTTGAAAGTAATAAGGAAAACATTTCATGACTACTCCGTTGTTGGGCGTTATGATACGAAACAACAACAAGATCTTGATAGTGCCTATCCTGGATTTTCAGGGATACCAACGTATATACTTCCTTTATATATAATTTGTACCCCGGCAATAATACTGTCACAACTAAAAAAAAGTTAGTTTTGAGAAAATTGGAATTGATAGTTTGTATGATTTTTTAGTTATATTTAAAAACAAGAAAGGATGGTAACAGGATACTGTTTAAACAGTGGTATATTTCGCCGGTCGGGTGGCCGAGTGGTCTGCGGTGGTAGGACATCGGCTCGAAGGTTCCGGGTTCGAGTCCCGGCATAGACATTGGTGTGTATTTTAACAGCTAAAGGTGAATCGTGACGGGCCGCAGTCCGAAGTTAGTCCATATAAAAATAAAGTTTTTATTAAACCAAAATGTTATATTTCAAAGTTTCCTCTTGCTAAATAGAGTCATTAATTTGAAACTGTGTTTATATAAAGTAGTGCCAGTACTGAAGAACGGATACAGATATTTACTGGGGTTGTGGAAAATTGACAAGAGAGCTCTCACATGCGTGGCTTGTAGAAGACATATTGGTTATGAGAGTGATATTGTCAGATATAGTGTAGTTTCAGGACTCCGAATGTGTAGATAACTCAAAATTGACAAATTTAGAGATGTGACAGTATCATTGCTGGGGTGCGATATATAGACGTATGTCTGTGAGTATGTTTGTTTGTTGAGTAATTAAAATATCAAATTCTTCAAACCTATACCATGCTCCTGAGAGCGATGGGAGAGTTCCAAAATTCCAAGAACATGATGGTACCCCTATCAATTTACAGTGTTCCTAATGTATAAAATTCTTATCTTGGTACCCATTCTTAGTTTAAGGGCTACCAACTTTAAGAGCTTGTGTGGGAGGATGTTGATAACAATATTGCAAACCTTTCCCGATCTATATCATACTGGTAGGGATAATGAGACGACTTAAAATATTAGTCGAAGATTGTGGCGATATCCCTTATAAATTGTAGGGATACTATCTTATGAATTTTTTATCCTTAACTACAATGCCACTTCCTTATACTGTTATTTCAGTTATGAAATTACATCATTACACGTCACTGAGACCGAAGATGATAGTCATTCGATTCGCTTTGCCTTGTAGGGCCCCGGCAATTGAATTTCCACACAAAATTGGCATATAAGAAATATTTAACTTTAATTTGAATATCTGTGAAACAATTAAGGTGAACAAAACGAAACTCACACAACGTAACACTAACTAAAGGCAATAGCAGCGGAAACCAGTGTTGCCAAATCAGCATACAAGATAAAAATGTTAAATCAGGAATTTACTTTCAAAAGGGGTTATATCCATTTTGGTCGCTTGGTGAGCATATTTTGTTTTCTGGTTCATTTCTCAAACGCCTTTCAATATATATACACATATACAATAGTTTCTTTGAAAAAGGGGTGTTAAGGTTTGTAACAAACATTATTGAAAGGCAACTATTGCAGATATCGATATGTGTTTGAGAAATGAACCAGAAAACACAAATATGCTCACTGAGAGGCCAAAATGGATATAATCCCTTTTGAAAGTAAACTCCTCAAATAGCAATATATGATTATTATTATATATGTAAAACCTACTTATAAAACATAATCAAACCCTGCAATTTGAGGCTATAATGCAACTTAAAATGTTTAACTTGTATGCTGAGTTAGCAATACGGATTGATAGGTGGCAATGCTGATTACGTTTTTCAATACTGCCTTTAGTGAGTATTACGTTTTTTTAAGTTTAATTCTGATCAGTTTAGTTGTTTCAAAGATATTCAAGTTAAAGTTAAATATTTCCAATATAGTGACTTTTAGTGGAAATTGAAATTCCGAAGACCGTAAGTGCACAACAACGCAACAGAAAAAGGAAAGACTATAATCTTCTCGCTCAGTGACGTTGGGGTCCTCTCCTTGTGAGCATTCCTAACCTAATCTAACATAACTTAATTCTCGAGTTTTGGGGCATAGTCATTTAGTCATAGAGCTCCGAAGTAAACATCTGGTAGTAACTATATTAGTGCTTCCACGTATTTCTGTGCGTCCTACGATAACACATTCACTGCACACAACACTTCATACATTTTGAATTTAGCTTCTTTTATATTGATTTTGGTTTCTTAGCTTAATATCTATAGTAAAAAAAATACTTACTCAGCTTAGCGTCCCCTGAATCCTGCGCCGGGGCATATGCCCCGTCTGCTCCCCCTAGTTACGTTCCTGCTATAGCTCATCCTGTTTATGTTTAAATAAATCCATTTTCCGTTAGAAAGAAACAGTTCACAATTAAAGTCATTGAAAAAAATTTTTTTTTCAAGTGCTTACTAAAATATAAACGTCTCATTACATCTCTTCCATGAACACAGTCCCTGGATCTGTTCTTCTGTCGCATCTTATGAACGAACTGTTACATCTTTTAATACAGTAGTTTCCCTGGTGTGATTCTTTGGTAAAGCTCTGGCGCCAAACTGAACGGGTCCGACTTGTAATGAACTGAAAAGACAGACGCCCAAGAAAGCCATCTACTTGACAGTTTCTCGTTGTCCAGAAAGGTGACTAACTCAGTTGGTAGACCGTTGGATTCACATTCGGGAGGTCCTGGGTTCGATACAAGTGGTGATCCATCCTGGCTAAGATTTTTCGAAGATTTTTCCTTGCTCATAGTAGACAAATACCAGGATGGTATCTCAGGTTGTTATTGTAGGGAGGAAGTGGGGGATATTCCCTCGTATTTCGCGTGCTTTCCCTTGGTATCTCATTTACCTGTTTTCTAGTAGGAAGGAGAAACTACTTCTCAAAATATTTACCAACTTTTGTACGCGCATATTAATCTCACAATGTTGGATTAGCATGCTTTGAGCTATGGAAACGTAATTTAACATTAATCAGTTACGGCCATGAGCTCTAAGAAACAATACTGGAGTGGTCGATTAGTATCTGAAGATAGACGCCAGAGCAAACATTTAAGCTCGTTCGTCCATTTTCGGTTTAATCCAAAGATGACAAAACTTTCAGTTCTAACTCAGATTTTAAAACTTGTTATCGGTGTGCGGCAAGTTTTCTTTTATTTATACCTTAATTCTTAAGTTATGCTTATACCGGAATGTGCATTATGGCGGGGAAAAAATATCAACTCATACAAACTTGATTCAAGATCACTACTCTTCCATGTGCTAAGCACACTTCGAGTACAGTAAAATATCTAAAAACAAAAATCATACTTCTTCACGTCACAACTGGTACTTGATGCAGTGATTTCATTGATTTGTAATTTTTAGCTTTTCACACTAGATGGCAACAAAAATGTGTTTACTTTTCTGGAATGAAAGATCACGCCTCGATCTGAAAAACTTCACTAAAATAAACTTTTATTACACTTTTTGTACGTTTTACGTTTCTCCTTTGTTTTCCACAAAATAAATGTTTGTTTTGATGCAATAATAACACAGTTTTATTCTGACACTCACAACATCTTTTTTTGAATCCTCAGGCTAGGATCTTGTGTATATCTTTAAACAGAAAAACATTTTACTTCTCACCAATATCTGTTCAGAAATTCACAAGATTTGGAAATTGAAAAATACCCCTACTATGGTTTCATCATCTACAAAAGGGCCAGTAACTCGATCAGTATCTGATAATTCTATATTTGGTTAACCTGAAGATTTTTTTCAAGACAGCCCCCAACGAATGAACACGTTTTTAAATGCTACATGTTTTAGAGATAAATAGTATCTGGAGAGGGGAAAGAAACACTTTCTACAAGAAACTTTAAAACGTGTAACTAATTATCGTGTCAGTATCTGGAACAAAGATAGCATTCCAGTCATTGGATCTTGACCAGCATCTTCAAACGTATCCACGAGCAAAACAAGTTTTTAGTCAGTGGCCATAGTTTCTTAAGTTGCTACAGCCATTTAGTCATCATAGAGAAAGAGAGAAAGGTAACTAAGACCTTTGTTCCCCAAAACTTGACACGATACAGTTGAGTCAGAGCTAAACGTGTTAATCCATTTCGGGTAGTTCCAATGACTTCCAATGATTTCTTTGTGTTTAAGGAAGTTGTTGATACAATGTTGACATAAAAAAAGTAACATTTACAAGTGAACAATGCTCCAAATTGTATCATTGGCATCCACCACAAGTAGCTATTAAAACTATAAAAAATAGAATAACATAGAACTTTGGAAGTTATTCGATCTTCTCAAAAGAGCAAAATTTATAGCTGATATACAACAAACTTGACTACCTCTGAAGATCAGCCCTTTGTATGCTGAAAAAAAAGAAAGATCCGTTGACCATGTTGCCCTTTCTCCCTAAACGTCACAGAGAGTTTTATAGAACACTTTCAGAAACTCAATGCTTCCATGTCAGTGAGAGTGGGTAGTGTGTATTTTGTCTGCTAATATGTGTATTGGTGGAGGAAGGGTTCAATGAAACCCTAATCTTCTACTATCTAATATAATAATGCTGTAACTCTGATCTAGTATAATTATAAATATAATGTTGCACTTCAACAGGCAAAAAAATTAAGTAGTAAACTCCTGAATGGCACTTGAAACCAATATTACTTAATATGGCACATAGAAAGTTCTTATTTGTTTTTTGTCTCCTTAACCATTCGGGTTTTGGCAATTCTGACGTATACAGCATACTTGTGTAGTGTCATATTACAATCTATATTATGTTGGAAGTCATATTCCCATTGTTGTATTGAAACATATCAAGTGAATCCTAATACGGTAAAGAAAATTCTTTATCGTCCTATCGTTTTGTCATTGACTAAGGAATACCTCACGTCTACGATAGGTGGTGTCTTTTCACATTTCTTAAGCATGGGATCAAGGAATTTAATAACTCTTGTTGCACTCTATTCATTAGAGTCAATTTACGATGCCCATATCAAGGTAACGATTGAACTCCTTGTGTATTAAAATATTAGGGTGATGTGCTAAATATATCGACTCGAGTTGAGTTAGTTTCCTCAAATTTCCTTGTCAACGGTTTGCTGGGTTCTTTCACTATGAGCGAGAAGTAGTAACGCCAGTATGTAACAGCGTATAATTATTTTTTTGAAAAAGAAGGAGACTGGAATTCTTAAGACACTAAAATTACAGTACGGTCAAATATCAGCTTGTACAAGTAGAACTGCGCTTTTAAAGATGGCTGGGAAGTGGTTGATACTGAACCACGAGTGTTGGCTTCGAAATCCGCCGTAGATTTGTTAAGAAGAGTTGTACAATAAGCGTTGAAAACTTCTCATCATTCTTGAATGAGGATTTTGATAACAACATGATGGAAAGGGAACCAGAATTTAAAGTCATTTTCGTAAGATAATACTCGTCTACACGTAACTGCTAGCACGGCAACCACGATTATGAAATTTAAAATGAAACTTGTTCCCTATCCTCCTTATAAACTGGACCTTGCTCCATCTGTCTATCTACCTGTTCGTTCCGAATGAAGATCAGCAATGACTCGTGAAGGTTGTAACAAATTAGACCGCTTGTAAATTAACTAGTTGCTTACGACGAAGAGCTTACAGTATCTACGGTTATTATCTTGTGGATTTCTCAAGATATATTGGTGAGAAGCCAAACATTTTGTTTTTGAAGATATACACAAGAACCTAGCGTAAGGATTCTCAGTAACGGGAAATTCGAAAAAATATTCAACACATTAAAATGACACGGTATTAGACGTCGAGTGAAAGGTTCCTAATTTTTATTTTGTCTCATAGGTGGTAACATACTTAGTGCAAAGCATAATCCACTACAAACGGATATATTTACATCCCACCGTAGAAATCTTATCAAAGGCAAATTCACAAGCTCTTTTACGTCGATAGCAAATCAATATTACAGTAAATTTCAAATTTACATCTTAAATGACATTTACAATACACAAGACTTTCGCATGAAGTTATGAAATAAAATTACTTCAAATAAATCTAACTAAAATTCGACTATGCACATTTTAAATCTGGATAAGTTAATTTATTGCTCCTCTACGAAACAAAATAGGTATTTTAAAAAGGAACAAATACATTTAATGTAAATCTATGCGATACAGCGTATATAAAGATCAAATTCTTAAAACAATTTGAATTGAAAATTAATCAAAAAGTAAAGATATTAGATATTCCTTCGTTCAAAATAATAAAAATTAGCCCATGAGGCAGGATCCCAAATTGAGGCCATTGGAATCACGCGGGGGCGGGGGGGGGGGGGTTCTAATAGTATTTTGCTAAGGAACAACTTTTCGATCATTTAAGTGCTTACGTGCATAACGAGAACTTGTTTTCTGTGTGTACAACATATCTTAAGGCCCTCGTATTTTCTATAACCGCAAGCTGCAATAATAATGTTGTTATCAAGAAATGCTATTGCATACCTGTTCATGTTTTCTTAAAATGGGAACGGAAAATGTAAGAAGCTATACTGCGTACAATTACCCCACCCAGACGGGTAATGGTACGCAACGCAAGGTTTTACTCCTTCTATTACAGGTCATTTAACACACCTTTTGAACCCAAGTTCGTCGTTGATGATGTGATTTCCTTTTCCAAGAGATACGCCAAGAACTTTTGTTATCTCCTTCTGTTTAACGCGGTGATTTCAACAGATCAGTTCATCAGTACATCCCACCTCCACCTACACTGCGTTGCTTGTCCTGTAAGATGGGAGTAGCTGGGTTGTTTGTATGTAATCCTTGTTTATCTCCTAACATTCATGCAGGCTTCCCCACATACGGCACACATGTTGTCAACAGCATACCTCATTTTTCTCTTGATGGAATACAAAAACAAGTGTTTTGATGGCGGAAGTTTATTGACGCGGGTGTGGACTTAATAAAAGGTGATGTTGCCCTAGAAGAAGACATTCTAACGTTTTATTTGAATGTAAAATTATAAACTTCCCTCAGTTAATAAAAAAGAAGGCAAAAATTATTGAACAAACCATGTAGAAAGACAAATAGTGTAGTTCATCCTGTGATACCCAGAACACCATGGGATCATCAAGTGTATAACGAAAAAGATGTAAATACCAATTTTCTTTCCGAGCAGTACGCAGCAAAACATTTCCAATAATATCCAAATATAGATATATCTCCACTGTCATGAAGAACATCTTTCAAGAATACATATCAAAGATCACACTGACATCTGGGGTGCTTGGGAACGGGAACAGCCGTAGTATTTTTTCATTTTGTCGAATAATGTCTATCCCAATTTGGGTGCAGGTAGGTCTACTAGAATGGAAATTATTTTAAACTTAAAGTTTTGTAAAATAGGATGGCAACACTAACCCACTACACCAATAAAAAAAGTTCGTGTGACTTCGATCTCGTCCTGCCGAGACCTTTCCAACGACACCTCAACCACATTCTTGGTCTTGGCAGTTCTCGACTAGAAAGAAACTTTCGGACGAACGGACAAAGTGCAAATATAAGATTTTTGTTCAAGGAACCTAAAATTCTAACGAATATTAGTCGCGGTATCTTTGAATGATAACACACAAAAACAGAGTTTTGAATTGCTAACGTATATTTTCCATCTCTAGATATTCATACCTTGCCAAAAATTATCTTAGAACTCTTCCCAGAAGTGATACTGATAACATGCTCGGCTCAAGGATTAAATGCGAGTTTTACAAGTTAGTACAGCTTTATCGAGAATGAGTTTGTTTTCAATTAAACTGTTTCTTGCTGAGTGGAATACAGAAGCTTCCGAATTGATATCTCAAGTAAATTAGTAACAAGAGAGACTGCACTCTGTTGATAAAAGAGTAAATGCAGTTTCGGTAAATAAATTGTATATTTTGTTTGACTATATTTGCCGGTTCTAATTAATTGCCTAATTCTTGTATATCCATAATTGATAGTTAATTAACACACTTCCAATCCTCTCAAGTTTTGTCTTGATTTTGCAAGCACACAACCAGAATCTTTTGTCATTATACTGTTGTGTTTCTGCTAGCTACAAAATAATCCATACGATACACTTAACCGATCTTCATTTAATCATAGCTCGTCAACACGTATAGAAAGAAATCCACTTCCTTTGTTGTTAATGTATCCTTGTATTGCACAATTAACATGTCCCTAACCATCCTTAACATCTCATATACACTGCTTCCAACTAAAAATGCAACACCAAGGA
Organism: Lepisma saccharinum; assembly: GCA_022664845.1. Taxonomy (NCBI): domain Eukaryota; kingdom Metazoa; phylum Arthropoda; class Insecta; order Zygentoma; family Lepismatidae; genus Lepisma; species Lepisma saccharinum. Next base: position 122,420 of record JAGDQP010000744.1, read on the forward strand.
GACATCGGATAACGCAAAATTTCAGAAAATTTAGAGCATGGATAGATGGACAACTGATTAGCACAAAACTCCGTGTTTGCCATCTAGGAACACGAATCGGAGGGTCAGAAGTAGTAGACGACTGTTGGTGTGACATGAGCGCGTGTGTATATGGTTGAAAGATGCTTTGTCGTCGAAGTCCTGCCCGCAGGTTTCCACCTTTGATCGCGGAAGAATTGCATATCGCGAGTGTGGTTTGCCATTTCGCGACATGGTGCCTGTATTAGGCGGACTGTGTCCATAGTGCAGCGCAAATCGACTCGATGGCTTCACGAGGATACTACGCAACGACATGTTGGATCCCAACGACCAAGCCGCGGGCCACAAGGACAGACGTCTTGTGCGTATGGCTCCGGTGGATCGAACAGCCGCATCCTGAACACTAACGCATGTTGCACAGCGCCCGGAGTCCCCACGAACAGTTCTACGTCGGCTGGTCGGGCGGGGCATATTTACACGGTGCCATTGCTCCGGCTTCCTCTGACTGCACTGAATAGGTATAAGAGAATAAAATGGTGTCGCGCATGGGGAGCCGAATGGCAGGTCATCCTCTTTTCAGACATTTTCTGCTTGTGTCTGCAGCATCATGATGGTCGCATCCGTATCTGGCGGTTCCATTGTACTATGCTGGGCGACACCTGCGTTTTGCATCGCCACGTCGGTCCGCCACTGGGGTGTTATGGTGGGAGGGGGTACCATTGGATTCCGTTCTCATTCAAGTATCTCCTACACATTGATGGACATGTGACCAGCTAATGGTACATCGCTGATGTATAGGACCCGGTTGTGGTCCGTTTAGTGCAGACTCGGCCGGGGACTACCTTCCAGCAGCATAACGCGCGCCCACACGTGGTACGTGATGCCCTAGATTTCATGTACCCCTGGTTCCTTGACTGGCCCGTTCACTTGATCTCTTGCCAATTCAACACGTCTGGTTCATGATTGCACAATGCATCTCACGCCAGTGACCTCCTCCAGCTGCGGTTGATGAGCTGTGGCATCGTGTCGAATACCATGGCTTGCTATACTTTAGGAGGACATCCAAGGGCTTATGGTCTCTATGCCTCGCCGTGTTGTAGCCGTTCTTAACGCCAATGGTAGTCACACAAGCTATTGAATTTCGGCAGTTCTGATCCGCTGTCGCCACATTGTAAGACATCACATAGAGAGGTAAGCTTAATCATTTGCTACTTTTACGTTATGGAATCTATCTGCAAAATTTGGGACTGCTATCTTATCTCCTTCTTGGTGCTGAATTTTATTGGAGAGCAGTGTAATTTTCATTCTGTATGATTTACCAAAAGATCATACATAAACGGTACATAGTTTGTCTTAAACATAATAACAAGATACAAAATTAACAAGATTGTATATTTTAACCACTAAACACAGGTTTCCCTGAAGACACATTTCGTTACGTACTGATTACATTGTAATTAGGTTCGATGTAACCAGTATCTCCAAACTGGAAAAAAGCTTTTTTTGCTTAAAAAAGTCGTCATTTGGAGTCAAGTTAGCACCATGAAATATAGATATAATGAACATCTTCGTTTTCTAATATTTTTTTTTAAAAATTAAATAATGAGACCTGAGACGAAAAACTATAACTTGGTATTGTTGTTTTTGGCTCAACAGAGCTGACACAATTAAGAACAATGAAATGGCTTTAATAATACTACTCTCTTGTTACGTAGCATCTTCTTTTGTATATTAATAACGCCTAATTATTGTTACATATTGATCACCTTCAATTTGGACTTTAATACATGTAACTATACCTCTTTTTACTACATAAATCCAGTAGTAATTTTATAGAAACTAAGCTTCCTACTTCATTCTCTTCAAACTGTCTATTTTGTAAAAACATATTCTTATTTAGAATTTTGTTTTATTACCAAAACAGTACTCTTCTAACAGCTTTTAATACCTGCGCTGTGATATGAACCGAACAGAGTTGAAAGAAAAGTTATGAAAATTTAAATGTTCCTTATTGCACCCAAACATCTTACAATGACGTAATCAACCTATTGCGGGAATGAAGCTTTCTAGCAGTAGTGTCGGACCTGTTTCGGAGGGGAACAATTAAAAAGGATTGAGCTCAGAAAGTTATTTCACTTTCTAAAATTAGTTGGAAGTTATATTTTTAAGTAACAAAAAGTCAACAAATTATAATATTACATATTGCAGACATATCCCAATATTCGGTTGGTTTCACCAATTTTCGTTAAGAATTTAATGAATTGTTAATGGACTCTAATGGTTTTCAAAGTACTTAAAATTCTTCATTTTAACTCCTACATTTTCCCTTTGCCGCTAAAGTAAATGCTAAGGGCCCACAGGGCCACCGTAGCTGGACTTCTAGCTCTGATAAGCTACTTTCGTCCTTCGAGTTATTTTGTATAATTGTTTAGAATAAATATTAGATTTATGTTTGAAATGAACCGGATTAAGCACCAGGGCCCAGGCAACGCCCCAAGCAAACCTCCAGAAAATTTTATAAGTAAAATTGCCAGAATTCAAATCAGGTGAAACTGTAAAAGGATGAAGGATGTTTAGGTAAATAAAGGTGTTGAGAGTAAAATTTATTGATGTTGTCATCCAAAATACTATTTTGTAATAATTTTGTATGAGCTCAGTTTCGCATCCATGACGAAGATTTGAGTATGTTTTTTTGATCTTGTCTCTGTTATGTTCCTGTTTTAAATTAAATATGAAAGTAGTTCTTTATAAGTTATAATATGCCTCTTAATTCTGCCTTCAATGTGATCTGGTAGGTTTTCCTGTATGAAGTTTTTGTGTCTTGCATTTTCAATATATCTTTTCCTACGTTCTTTCAAATATGAATCAATGAGAACTATGGGTATCCTGTTGTACAACTGAACTTTGTCCGCAGTCCATAATTTTTCCATATACCGTATCCAGTATCTTTCGAACTTTTCTATCTTTTCCAAATTTATGCCGGAGTGAAATAGTTCATGACCATAGGTCTTAATATTGCTAAGTAAAGTCTAATTTTGATGGTTTGTGAAAGTTCTGATCGAAAATATGATTTAAGTAAATTGTGGGTACTGAGTCCTTTTGTTCGTCTTTCTTTGATGTGCATCTTGAAATTTAGTCTATGATCAAGGGTAACTCCAAAATACTTTGCGGTTTTTTGGGGTTTGATTTTTGTATTTTTGATTTTTAAAACTTTCTCTTTGTTTTTACGAGTTCCCCTACCTGACGAAAAGATAAGAATGAACTGAGTTTTGTTCTGGTTCAAATGCGGCTTCCATGTTCCGCACCATAAAACAAATTCATTTGTTATTGCCTGTAGTTGTTTAATTGCAACCTCCACAGTACGAGCACTGGTCCAATACGCAGTGTCGTCGGCGAACAGTCCCAGTTTTGTATGTATATTGTGTGGAATGGGAGTGTCATTTACATATATTAGATAAGGGGTCGGACTGAGTGCCGCACCCTGCGGGACACCGCGTTGAATGTATATTTTTTCTGAGAGAACGTCCTCTGTTCTAACTTGAGTAGTTCTGTTAGTTAAGAAATTATTAAGCCAGCGAATGATGGTTGTTGGTAAGTTTAATGAATAGAGCTTGTATAGGAGCCCGTCATGCCAGACGGTATCAAACGCCGAGGTCAAGTCGTTGAAGACCAATGCAGCTTTTTTGCCTTTATTCAATGCTCTCTGGACGTCCGTGGTGATTCTGATGAGCTGATCTATTGTGGAAATTTTTGTGCGAAATCCTGCCTGGCTATTAGTGATTAAGTGTTTTTCTTCCAAGTATAGGTTTAATCTTTTGGTAATGACTGTTTCACATAATTTAGCAATAGTGTTGGTTAGTGTTATTGGACGATAATTATCAGAAATAGATTTGCTTTTGTTCGCTTTCGGAATAAAAGTAGTGAAGGCTGCTTTCCAAGATTCAGGCAAAAAAACAGTTCTAAGTGATGCATTAAATAGCAGTGTCAAAACTTTGAATAAAATATTAGGAGCTTTCTTTAGTGCGATATACGGTATGGAGTCCGGACCTGGAGCTGTTGATTTCTTCTTTTTTAATATATTGATGATTTCTTCTTGGGAAATTTCATCAAGAAGTATGTCACTGAATCCGTCATTATAATCACGCCTATCCAACTCAACAATGTCTATGGAATGATCTATTATGGCACGTATATTCTCGGATGTTCTTACTACCTCCCTCTGGATTTCTTCAGGATAATCCCGATCGTCTTTGGTTCTTTCTTTAAATTTGTTGTAGAAAATGTTTGTGAAGTCTTTATTATCTGTTATAGGAATGTTGCCTATTTGGGCTGGTAATATCTTTCTTGTTGTTTTGTTGGTTTTTGCCTTAATGGTTTTCCAAAATATTTTAGGGTTTTTGTAATAATCTTCCTGCAAAATAGATATATGTTCATTAATTTTTTGTTCTCTAAACAGTTTGATTTCTTTTTTGATAATTTTGTTTAATTGGTTAATTTCTTGTTTTAAATAATCGGAGGCACGTTTGTGAAAATCTCTGGATAGCTGATGCTTATTTCTGATTAATTGCACTAAATCTGCTGGTAATCTTTCTGCGCCCATAATAATCTTCTCTTTTGGAACCGTTTGTTTAAGTGCAGACTGCAATGTTTGTATAATTTTATCATTTACCTTGTTAATGTCGTCTGTATTTATGATTGGAGTATCTATATTTTCTAACTCTATTTGTATCATTTGCTGATATGCTTCCCAGTTAGCTTTGTTATAATTAGTGCGCATAATTACATTCTGAGTTTTGTCTAATTGTAGTCGGAAGTGGATGTATATTTCACCATGGTCTGTGGGGAGGATTTTTTGAACCATTTTATGTATAATTTTGTTGTGAATAGCAGGAGACAGGAGAATTCTGTCCGGCGCAGTTTCAACATTGTTCATGAAACGGGTAGGTCCAACATTTACATTGATGAAAGTGATTGTAAAATATGTCTAAATAAGATCCCTCCATTGTCATCTGTTTTTTTGTCACCCATTAGTGGATGCTGACAGTTTAAGTCGGCAATTAGAATAACATTTCTGAATTTTTCTAAGTGTTTGATTAAAGGGATGCTGCTATTGATATTTGTTTGTGGGTTGGAATAAAGAGTAGGCTAGCTACATAAATGAAGTCAGGCTGGTGAAACAGTGAGATAAGGAGAGGTGTAGTATTTTTAACTTTTATTATGTAATAAATACTTAAAATTACATCAAAACTATTGCTAGAGCCAGTCATATGACTCAATATTCACCCAAGTGAGATATTATCTAAGCTTCGAAACATTACACTCGTGTCCATAAAATATACAAAAAATTAAAAGTAAGCAAAAATTGATGTTACACTAGTCTTAAACTCACAATGTGTATAATGAAACAAATATTTTAGTAACCTCCCATCTAGCAGTCTACTATAACGCAATATTTCATCCTTAGAAGGATTTACTCACACACTACTTGTTCACGCACCATGAAAAGAAGCTAAAATTCACAGTATTTATAATTTTTGTTCACTGTTTATATAGTAAATATTTATTATTTATATTAGTTCACTCACTATTATTGCACAAGGATTCATAAAAAAAATACAATATTTATATTGTCTGTTTGTAACACTGATTATTTTTATTTATATGTACTGTCACTGATTAAAGTAAAGCATTCTCAGTGACGATAACAAGATTCCTCAGCATCATTCACGCCAGGAATTTTTTTTGTTAACAAAAAACACTACCGTTGTACAGAACAACACAAAAAGTCATCTGTGAGTGTTTGGCTTGTTCTGAATACGTGTGGTGCTGTTTTTATGCTGTTGACTGATTAAGCACTTCGTGCGTGCCAAATAGTAAGAAAACGAACATATCAAGAGGCACTTGAAAGTTGAAACACATGCCAGAAAATAATAATTCATTGATCTAACTCAGAAAACAGTAAATCCTAAGGATGCACAATAAGTTCTAATAGTGGGAGGGGAGGGGGTAACCATCACGGGCAGCAATACACGCCTCATAAGGACTGTGCATGTTATTCGTAAATATGTCAACCAGTTTTATCTTTATCGGGTTCTGTTGTTGGTGAAGAACACTTGAAAACTCTTGCAAGCTTTTGTGGAATGAAGACGAGGTTAACCACTTATGAATCAGAGTATCCAGTAGAACTATGCACTGAGAGAAATGTCTGCAGAAATTGTACGTATTTTGTAGTGTTTTTTGCAACACTATTACATCTAGACTTTGTAACATTACGGAGAATGTTAAATTATAAGGTCACTTTACGGACATTTTGTCCTTATTATTCTGGATAAAATTAATGAGGTCACTGATATTAACAGTAGTAATGAAGGGAGACCATTACGTGTCATGTTAAAAGCTCATGTGACATGGACAGAATCACAATACAAGACTGTTACGAACACGGGTGCTTAGATATTCCTCTGGGCAAACATGAAAATAAAAGTCCGGAAAGAAGGAGAAAAACTAGGTCATAGACTGCACAGGTATCCTTGTGTCTAGACTCTATCATCAAGTAGAAGTTTTTAAAGGTGAGTAAATATCACAATATGCTATTTTTGTGTTATATTAATTGAATCTATTTTATGCCCTTTAAATATCGATGGTACAGCGCGGGTAGGGGAAGAGAAAGGTGTCGGCCAGGTCCTATTTTCAAGGTACCGGCCTTTCTGATAGAGGGTTTTGTCAGTTTTTTTTCTGTCACACCAGGCAAATGCCGGTATGGTACCTTGAAAATAGGACCTGGCCGACACCTTTCCCTTCCCCTAACCCGCGCTGTGCCATCGATGCTTAAAGGGCATAAAATAAATTCAATTAATATAACTCAAAAATATCATATTGTGATATTTATTCACCTTTAAAAACTTCTACATACTGTTGTAGTTTCCACGTTCTGGATTTTACGTTACTTATATTTTCTGTGCTACGAACTTCTTTACTAGACTTTGTAGATGCCAAGTCATTTAAATTGTACATTTATTTATTTAGTGACAACACAACAGGCAATGGCCTAATTATAGTGTTGAGCTTTACAAAGTAGTTGTACAGACTTTATTGACAATTGCATCTCTAAATTCTTTAGGCGACATATAGCATACGTCCAGATCATTGTGAACTGTACAGAGTTGGTTACATCTAGTACAAATTCTCCAGATTGGTGACCTCATCAATATATTGGTTCTTGCCTTTTTACAGTGGAAGGGACCAGTATTATTAACGCGAGTTTTAGATGATGGGACACGAAACTGTAATGTCGAAACTAAATCCATACAATCTAACTTATTTTGAACAATATTTTGAAGAAATAACAGATCAGCAATGTTGCGGCTTTGTTCTAAGCTCTGAATATTAAAATTCTTAATGACTGCATTGTAACTATCATAAGCAGGATAGATTCGAGTTTCTTTAAAAGTCAGGAATTTAAGAAATTTTGATTGGATTTTCTCTAATTGTTGGCAATGTTTCAATTTATATGGATTCCAAATAGAAGAAGCATATTCTACCTTGGAGCGAAGATAAGCGTAGTAAATTTTTTCCCTTTACAAGCAATAACTGAAAACTTGTTCTCTGTACAAATCGTTGCGTAGTACAAATATTTGCCTCCTTTTCATTCTAGGAATGCATATTTGTCATTATCATACAAAAAATTATTTTATTGGTATGATTTTATCCCTTACTCAAGATATTTTAACATTATTTTCTTTTCTACGCATTGTAATGTCAAAATCACATTTTATGGACCTTATCTCAAGTTTCTAGCGCAAGTTGCATTACGTTTGTCATAAAGTATGTACTGGATTACTCTCAAGTACCCGATGCACTTCTGGGAATAGCGTAAGTGACAGAACCTTGAGTTGCTGATCGGGCTTCAATTCCCACCAAGATTGTTTTCTCTTCATCATTTCGATGGACTATGATCGGAAATTCATCTAAAAAGATTACATTCCCATCCAAAGGATCTATTCTAGATCATATTCGTTTTTTAAGAGGAAATTTTTCATCTTTTCTTGGATGGAAATTAGCTCTAAAAGAGTGGTTCCTTTTCCGCTATCGAAAGATAAAATATTCCGCTCAATAGAAGTGAAATTTTGCTCTTCCGAGTTTAGTGCGTAATTAAAAGTGCATGTAACTTTAATTCCAAGTTGTTTCAAGTTTAATCATTGCGTATTATAGTCGTTGTATCGTAGGAAAGATTTAATTCTAAATTAAATGGATCGGAAACGGTACTAGGAAGCAGAAAACGGGTGTTTCTAAAAATTGAGTCCGAGGGATCAGCACCTCTAAAATTCTTACTTACTTAAAATTAGGGTAGAAGATTTGACTTCTCAAATATGTAAACCATAGTTCCTGATAAAAGGGTAGAGGAGTGTTATTGAAGAAGTGCAATTTATTGAAGAAGTACAGATAAAAAATTATGACCGACCTTAAAACCTTTGCAATATTAGTTGGGAGGCTACATGGGGTCAATGTTCGTCGGATACGCCACTAGAACTACCCGGGAAGAAAGTCCAGGAAATACACTTCTAGAGAAATGTTGCATATTTACACTTGATATATTTAAATTCTGTTGGAAACACTTGTTTCTACAGAAGAAAAATAATCATCTTAGAAGAGTATAATCATTATGAAGGATATACTAAATTGCCAGCGGTAATCTGCATCATTAACCCTTCCCATACGCCAGGTTCTTTCTAGTTACTTTTTTTCTATAATATATTATCTTCCTTAATACTGACTATTACTTACATTAGCCTCCTTCCTCATTCTCTCTCCACTTCAACCACAAAGCGGAAACAATGGCCTAATGGTCATTTGGGTTTACTTCATAAGCATTTCTCGTATCTTAAGGAACATATAAAGCATTGAGGTGAGATTTCTGAACGTCGTCACAAAGCCTGATGTGTCTTCTTTCCTTAAAAAATGTTTAACTATGCACATCTGATTACGCTGTTAACTGGAGGTGTTCAAAAGAAACGAGTACGAAGTGTCGGCTTTGCCCCACTACATGGGAAATTACGACACTTTATTGAAGCACTTGCGACAACAAATGAAAACTCAAGTAAACGTTTGATAACTATCACTATACACTCAGTAATACTGTACGATGAATTGGCATTATGTGTAGAAATGACATCTGACAGATTATCTTCAAACGAAATGATTTTAGAGAGAATAAAATGTAAAATAAATTTTATCGCATCGCTAGCTTTTATCGTTACCTCTCAGAACAAAAGTTAAACAAATGGTGGAAGTAGTCAATGAGCCTACAGATAGATTTACCATTCTTTATTCTTTCCAGTATTTCGTTTCTCTCTATTATATAATTATTTCTTCATTACACCCAAGTACGCTTTCTGTTCTACTTTATTTTAATGGATTTCCTTTGTCAATGTCAATATTCGAATGGATTCACTTTATTGTATTACTTTCCCGTAACATTTGTGTCTCTCCTCCATATAAAACAAGAATGTATAGAAAGCACGTTGAAAACAATCTTCGAAAAAAGAATTATCTTAGTAAACTCTCTCAACAATAATATTTTGCATTTACATCTCTCAAATTTTCCCTTTTTATTTTAATTAAAATTTCTCAATTAAGAAAATATCAATTTATATTGGAAAGCAAAAATCTATAGACCTTTAGTTTAAAATGACTTTTTAAATAGTCCAAACTTATACACTGTCATCTTTCAGATATAACTAAAACTAAAGAATCTACTCCAACTAGAGAATCTGTTGTATCAATTCCAGTATGAAAGAAAATATCTGCTAGTCACCGAGACAACAGGATTCTCCATCCCAATATCAAGGAGAGTATCTGCTAGTCGCCGGGACAATGGGATTGTCCATCCCAGTATCAAAAAGAGTATCTGCTATTCGCCGGGACAATGGGATTGTCCGTCCCAGTATCAAGGAGAGTATCTGCTATTCCTCGGAACATTGGATTGTCCATCCCAGTATCAAGGAGAGTATCTGCTATTCGCCGGGACAATGGGATTGTCCATCCCAGTATCAAAAAGAGTATCTGCTATTCGCCGGGACAATGGGATTGTCCGTCTCAGTATCAAGGAGAGTATCTGCTATTCACCGGGACAATGGGATTGTCCATCCCAGTATCAAAAAGAGTATCTGCTATTCCTCGGAACAATGGGATTGTCCATCCCAGTATCAAAAAGAGTATCTGCTATTCGCCGGGACAATGGGATTGTCCATCCCAGTATCAAGGAGAGTATCTGCTATTCCTCGGAACATTGGATTGTCCGTCCCAGTATCAAGGAGAGTATCTGCTATTCGCCGGGACAATGGGATTGTCCATCCCAGTATCAAGGAAAGTTTCTGCTATTCCTCGGACCAATGGGATTGTCCATCCCAGTATCAAGGAGAGTATCTGCTATTCGCCGGGACAATGGGATTGTCCATCCCAGTATCAAGGAGAGTATCTGCTATTCCTCGGAACATTGGATTGTCCATCCCAGTATCAAGAAGAGTATCTGCTATTCGCCGGGACAATGGGATTGTCCATCCCAGTATCAAAAAGAGTATCTGCTATTCCTCGGAACAATGGGATTGTCCATCCCAGTATCAAGGAGAGTATCTGTTATTCACCGGGACAATGGGATTGTCCATCCCAGTATCAAGGAGAGTATCTGCTATTCGCCGGGACAATGGGATTGTCCGTCCCAGTATCAAGGAGAGTATCTGCTAGTCGCCGGGACAATGGGATTGTCCATCCCAGTATCAAGGAGAGTATCTGCTAGTCGCCGAGACAATGGGGTTGTCCGTCCCAGTATCAAGGAGAGTATCTGCTAGTCGCCGGGACAATGGGATTGTCCATCCCAGTATCAAAAAGAGTATCTGCTATTCACCGGGACAATGGGATTGTCCGTCCCAGTATCAAGGAGAGTATCTGCTATTCGCCGGGACAATGGGATTGTCCATCCCAGTATCAAGGAGAGTATCTGCTAGTCGCCGTGACAATGGGATTGTCCATCCCAGTATCAAAAAGAGTATCTGCTATTCGCCGGGACAATGGGACTGTCCATCCCAGTATCAAGGAGAGTATCTGCTATTCGCCGGGACAATGGGATTGTCCATCCCAGTATCAAGGAGAGTATCTGCTATTCCTCGGAACAATGGGATTGTCCATCCTAGTATCAAAAAGAGTATCTGCTATTCTCCGGGACAATGGGATTGTCCATCCCAGTATCAAGGAGAGTATCTGCTATTCACCGGGACAATAGGATTGTCCACTCCAGTATTTATAAAAATGTCAGGAAGATTGTCTTGATTATATTACAGAAGTCTGATATGTCGTTACTTGTAGATTTCTATGTTAAAGAACAGTAAATTGAAAGTTGCTCAAATTTTATATTTTGTTTTTGTTAATTATATATAAAATCTTGTTTTAGTATTTGTATGCACGTATAATAGTTTTACACCAATATTATGGATTTTTTGGAAATTGATTATTATTCGTTGTTATAACTGTTTTGGAGATACGAGGGGTGCTGGAAAAGTTTTTATAATATACTATGAAGAGTGACGCTATTTTTCTGCTATTATAACTTTTGAAACAATAGACTTTTCTATGTTTAAATTGTTTTTGATTCTTTATTTACGCCTACGCATTTGTTTTCCACAGCAGTTGGAAGGAGTTTTGTTAAAGAAAGAAAAATTTCACGAGAAAACTTCGCGGCAATTATTTTTTACGATTTCAACTGTAGATTAACACCGAAACAACGCATCGAGCGATTTCATTTGTCTTTAGGAGAAAAAGCAGCATCTAATAGAACTGTGTACAATTGAGTTTTCGTATTCCAGCGTTGTCGCACATTTCTCAGTGATGAATTTCGTTAAGGTCTTCCATCTACGTCTGTTGTTATCAGCAATGTTGATGCTGTGTGTGACATGATTGAGAGAGATGTGTATGTGATATATCGGTGAGATTCAGACATCCTTGAACATTGACATGAAAGTAATATATACGATTTTGCTTGGTTACCTGAACGTAGGAAAGCTTTCAAGCCGTTGGATCCCACACAACTTGACCGAAACTCAAAACCAGGCTCGTGTCAAGTGGTGTAAAAAATGCTCAAAATATTCAATCGAGGTAAGTCAAATTTTGTGTACTACATCGTTACAGGGTACGAAACTTGGATTTATTCCTTCGAACCCGAAACTAAACAGCAATCTACTGATTGGGTGTTTCAAAGTGAAACGAAACCAACGAAAGTTGTTCGTTCGAGTAGTGCTGGCAAGGAAATGATTGCTTGTTTCTTCCGTTATAGTGGGGAATGGGTCAACCATAGCTTTAGAAGATCGAAAGATACTAAATGATGAGTGGTCTACAACAATTTGTTTGCTAGAAATCATGAATGAATTGCATCAAACCCAAATCGTCGAATCATTCTTCATCACAACAACGCCAGCTCCCATTCGGTACACAAAACTGTTGATGTTTTTGTTCAGTAAAAATGTCGAACTAAAGGCTCATTGTCCGTACTCACCCGATTTATCACCAAATTACTTATTTTTGTTCCCAAACATTAAAATGAAGATACGTGGTGAGCAGTTTGTGTAGTATGAAGCAACAGCTGTTGACGCATTCCGAACAGCTCTTTCTGAGGAACTAGGCTCCGAGTGGAAAAATGCTTTCAAAATTGGTTTGAGCGTATGCAAAAGTGTATCGATGTTAAAGGTAAATATAAGTATTAAGGCCATTTCTATAAATTTACATCTTTTCTAATATTGATTGTAAAACCGGTTCCAGGAGAAGTAGAAACGTTCTCTACAGTTAGAACTCTATGACGTTTTAAAATGATAACATTTATTATTACTTAAGATATTAATATTTCCGTTCAAGTGAAATGTGATCATTCTTATGCAATTCGTTACAAACTGTCTGTATCAATGAAATTATCTGCTAAAAAGTTCATTTCGAAGAAATTATTTTCTAATCTTATCAATAGAATTAGTTGAGGAAAACTGCTTACATGGAATTAGGATTACATTTATTTCCTGGTTTTTATTCATTTTTGTAGAATAATAATCAAGAGATTCTTAGATTTTATGATCGCGCACATTTGTTTGTTTTAATAAAGTGAGATTTGAAAACATTTTTAACTTCTCTATAAAATAAATATTATGAAGTATATTTGTACCATCTGTTGGGGAGAAATGCAATTATATTTTACTAAGCTTTAATTTTAAATACATAAATTATAAAGCAAATGACCTGATAGAGAAACAAAATGCTATCTGAAAAGTCCATATTTTAGAAATTTTGAAAGAGAAACTGCAATTTTAAGAATATAAGGAGAGTTCTTTGGTATATCGCATAATGTTTCAGACAATTGCAATCCTGAAAAATCAAAGTTAAATTTATCCTTCGATATTGGGAGTTCTATTTTCAGTTACAGAAAGAGATAACGATTGGTTATCGTAAAGTAACTCCAATGCTAGTCAAGTTTTTGCTAGCACCATCTTGAATGCATATTTTCGAAGAAATAGGAAATCTTAATTAGTGGGAATTCCGATTTATATTTGATGAATGAGAAAAAGTTATTAAAACGCGGCGTAAGCAGTTGAAGTAAATTAATTTGCCTGCGGAATTCGAATAACGGATTTGTGATATACTATACTATTTTGTGGTGCACACTTACGTTGGGCTAGTCAGTAAGACGTTGTACTTCTAATTCAATAATTTGTGTTCGAGTCTGCTTACGGTTTCTTTTTCTCTCTTTCACTCCCAGTAGCACTGAAAGTCGGATTTTTCTGAGCCAAGTAGATAGAAACTTTATGGCAACTTGGTTGAGTGTTTTTTTTTTGTTTTGTTTTTTAAAAATACTTGACAGTGTGCGTACACATCTTATCAATAGACGATATTTTCTTTGATACAATTACGTTTTACGGTTCTTATGTGTATTAAGACCTTGAAAATAAATGTGTATGAAGAGGTTTTGAAAACGCGCAAAAGAATTTGTGGCAGCAATGAATAAGAATCGAAATCAGTACCCTCTATGCTATTGTTTCAGGCTAATGTTTGGAAACTCACTCTATCCAAATTTGGTGGATTCGAAGAGGAAGAACATTTGCCTGGCTATCACGTTCACCTGACCTCACACCTTAGATCATGTATCACAAGTCACATTGGTGACAGCATCAGCTTATTAATTTCAAAGCTTAAACAAGATATGTAAATTAATTAATGAAAGTAAACAATTGGCAGGAGCGGGAGTTGAACCCGTTTCATTTTGGTGGTACTGAAGTATGAAGAACTACTAACAATGAGTACAAAAGGTGTTTGGAAAGTGTTTAAAAGTAATAATGAGGTAGTAAATTGCAGGAAAGTGTTCAAAATTCAGCTTCAAACACATACCATAATCATGTCTTATACATATATCTTTCAGCACAAAATTTGCAGCATTTGAAAAAGGGATACATAAACTTAAATATGTGTATCACTATTATTTTTTTGCAATGAAATTATTTAGAGATGTTTCTGTAGGGAGTAATGTGAGAATAACATGCTTAGAATCATACAAGTAGTTTTGTCTGCAATGATACGTATAACCTAAGCAAACAAAGCCAACCGTGAAGAAACCTCTGATATAATTTTCTCTCTCCTTTTTCATGGTTTACTTCACTTCTCTCCCTTATTTTCATCTTCTCCTTCCTTTTATCTTCTTGTTTCGGTTCCTACTTCCCGAAAAGAGAAACAAAAACGTGAAAGGAGTTCCCAATTGTGTGTGGGAACGCAATCTTCCTTGGTCACCTGCATTATGTTGACACTATGGGTCTGCCACAAAGCAAATAGAATTTCTGGTTGTTCGGTCATCGATTGTGGACATGAATGAACTTCGATGGGTGTTGTTTATACAGTCCTCAACCTAAGTACTTTAAATCTACTACATATCTTGAATTTATAGTAGAATTATTTTCATAGTTCTTCCTATTTGTAAATATTATTAATAATAGGCCAAAATAATAACAAATATCTTTAATTTCTGCTAATTTCTCCGTCTACTTGCTTTCACGTGAGGAGTTCTGAATGTCTGGATAAATATTTTCTCTCTAAATATTGTAGAATTGCGTCTGTTCAAAAATTCTATTTTTTTTTCAAAATTAATTTACATATTTTTTTTTGTCTCTATTCCCGATGTCTGTTGTTTGTGCTTCGTTGTCTTGTACATAGCTGTGGTGTGGAAGATCACTATGACTTTTATTGTCAACTATTTTATTTTCTTCTTTTCATCGAAGTTCTACGCCACTTGTTTATGCGTCTCTTGTTTCCATAAATGTTACTGTCTACAATTATGGTGTCATGGAACTGTTACAGCAAAACGAATACTTACCTTCTTTTCTCAACTATCCTTGCAAAGATGGTAATCATCTTCACACATCTGTCTGATCTCACAAGATGGTTATTGTTATTGCACAAACAGATCTTAACCAAATTAGAATAGAACTCAGCATATTGCTGTTCATAAATTTACACTTTGGAGCACTTGAAACAAGCAAACGCTACATCCCGGAAGAAATAAGTCCCTTAGTACTGGGCAATACATGTCCCAGAAAATCTAATCTTGCGATTAATTTAAAGAATACTGAAATTGAGGTTATAGAGAACGGTTATTCTGCTGGGAATACTTTATGGTGACGAAATTTGGAGTAAGACCCTGGAAGATGAACATTAATTGAAGATGTTTGATAATAAAAAGTCCTTGAGAAAGATATACAGGCCGAAATGGGACGAGATGACTGTAGAATAGAGGAGACTGAATAATACAGATTTTCACAGATTCTACAATTTACCCAATATTATAACAATAATGCAATCATCACAGATAACTTGGGCAGACCATGTAGCGGGAAGAGAACAGAGATTATATTCCAACATGGGAAGGAAGTCGGAGAGAAAGAAACCGTTTGGAAGACCAAGACACAGATAGAAGGACAATATTAGAAGAAATTTTCTAGGGGTAGGTACTCTTAGCGAAAAGTTGCAAGATTTTTTCAGTATTGAATTCAGTGGGCAACGTATATTACTGCGACAAACGAAGTTGCGAGTTCTGTAGGCTACAGAGTTAGTTTGTCAGTAAACACACTGTAAAATATGTTCACGTATTGTATATTCTTTGCACATATAAAATCAAGTAGCGTTTGATCATTTCTGCGCACGTAGAAGAGTGTGAAGGAACTGTATTTCTACAAATTAGTTTGTCTTAAATAACTGATTCTGATTTCCTTGCAAAGATTCATAGCTGCTAGTGACAGTAGGAATAGATCCCAATTTGTCTTCGTGATAACAACTTACCTTAACCAAGTGATTCATAATGACAGTTTACAATTTTAACATATTTTTGCTATAGATTAAAGAATCTTTCTGTTAAAGCGAATGTATTTTTTGTTGTTGTTAAAACACATCGTGTCCGCAATCTGTTACAAGAAATGTATAAGAAGTAGTGCTAGTTGTAAAAGAAAATTAAAGTATACAAAAAAATCTAAGAAAATGTATATCTTCATATCATTAAACATCTCAAATGTGTTCTCAGATGACAATGGGTAAAGAGTATGTACAGTAGATTAATGCATGATATGACACAGAGTGATGTACACATTTTGTTTATTTCTTTAACTACTTCCCTTTTCCATATAACTAGAGCTACGTGGTTTAGTAAGTTGGTTAGTATCTAGTTTTTAGTTACCACCCCGGTGATGGCCTCGTGTGGATGGCATGGCAAACTCTCAGTCAGGACTACTGGTCGCAAGGCTTCAACGTTCTAAATGTGAATCCTATGCATTACCAACCAGAGCTGATACATATCACCAAAGTTGTGTATGAAAAAACATTCGTAGTCCTTTGTAAAACAGTGTGAAAATCAGAGTTTACAAGTTGCGTCATAAGGTTTGAGAGTTTTCCAGCAAATGAACACGTCTATTGTTACCGAAGCTAACGTAAAATGGAAACTACATAGAACGGCCATGCCTTTCTCCCGACATGGCTGGCTCAAGAAACTGATAATATATCGGACAGATCTTAAGTATATTATGAAAGGAAATTGTGAATCGGCCTTATAACACCCATCACATACGACTTCAGTATAAGAGCAGGATAGGATGCTAGCGATAAAATTATTAATCAGCAGATGTTTCCTCTTGGATTTCATGGGCAATCTGAGACCCACAAATCATTGACTGTACCTACAAATTCCCGCCTTGATTTTCAATAATGCATGCAATATTGTCATTGGGTGGTAAAGCATAAGGGTTCGGTAAAGAAATGACTCATATTACTTCACCTGGCTCTTTGATGGACGTATCTAGATCTGACATATGTCTAATAAATGAACTACACAGGAATATCTTTTGTTGATCATAAAATTTGAGTCGCCAACATCTTGGTCTGCAACATTTTATTTCGGGCTTGACCTGTACTCACTGGTTTGGACTGTTAAACATTGTTGAATACCAGCAAAATTTCGGATATACCATTCTTCTTGCACTATGACAAAAGTTTGGAATGAGCCCTTTCCTATACCGACATGATAACGCAACTTTTTACAAATCAAGATTTTTACAGTCGTTGTTTAAAGAATTGAAGGTGCAAAAAGTTAACTGTCCGACACAAAGCTTTTAATTACACACATTTGTTATGACCTAGAGCTACAGTTGCCAGAACTAGTTGGTCACTATCACTGTTAGAAGTACTACTGGAAGACTGCAAACGTATTCCAGAAGTTCACCAGAGTTTAGCGGAAAGATTTTTCCCTAGAGTAATGACTGTATATATCGCGAATAGATGAACGACCTCGTATAAAGAACATCCTTGCAGCGACAGTAAACTAAAGTAGTTGATTACCAAACATTTCTTCATTGTCTGGCGGTGTTTCGCAAAATTAGCTTTTGTGTTTTTTTGCAGAATGGCACAGTTTTCTTCTGAAACTTTTGGAAACATTAAGTCATTCTAATCTGCAAGATCAACGAAATTAGTTTCAAAAATCGTAAACAAATATTTTGCGCAGAACGGGCAAGATAAGTTATGATAATATTTCAATAACATAATTTGTATTATTTTGCTTAAAAGATTAGAAAGCAAATTAATAATTATCGTAAGCGCGTTTTGTTAGTTTGCGGAACATAATATTTACAATTCTATTTGTGTTATACAATGTTGTTTTATTATTAATAGTGAAAATATGAGTTTGTTAAATTTGTTACAAGAAAACACACAAAACACAAAATTAGTTTCAAAATTTGTCCCATTTTACCACGTATCAAGGAAGGATCTATCGGTGACAAAAGCAACTGTGTATATTTGTAGCTTTAACTCAGCTCACCAGGTGGTAGGTAGAGACCATCACCTCATCTGCAGTTCATCTTGCTTTGCCGTATTACGAGACCAGCATAATTCTAAGACCCTTGGGAGCCATTCATCTCCCTGTTCAACGTTGCCCATGAGAGAGAAACGAAAACAAGAGCAAAACGCATTCCGCAAGCTTCCAAATTTTCCAACACAAAAGCAACGGAGGAGCTGATCTCGGTTTTAATTTGGTTTTCGTATAAAACATGGAAAGAACTTTATGTGGCAAGACTTTTAAGAATTTACCAGATATATATTATCACTTCCTTAAAATTTGGTACATCAATGGGCCGAAAGGTGTCAGAGACTAAACTAAACATTCTTTTAACGTGGCTGCTTTGAAATATTTTTTGAAAGTTACTAGTTTGTAGCACTTTATTTTGAATGTTTTGTTCTCGGGATAGTAACTATTAATTCATGCTTGGATTCACTCATTCATATAATTATGTGAGCTTAATTCATGTGTCTCTTGTATGCAGAAACTATACAAGGGTGTTTTTAAACTTTTGGTCATAAATTCAAGTACAGATTTCTCATATACAAAGTGCGTAGGCTCACATCAACACAGGAACAAAGATATTTCAGATATTTCTTGTACGAAAAACTATGGGTGAATAACTAGCGTGATGCATTCACCTATTCATTAATTTTTTCATTCACTAGTGCAATTGAATGTAGTTTTTACCTCATGTACGGTACTATATTAATTTGTTCAGTTAAGGATCTTTGCAGTAACTTTTCAATAATTGATAAAGGTAGTATAGAAGGTATGTATTAATTCCTTCGATGTACTGGAGATAAATTTGTCTTATGTACTAGAATATTATGAAATAAAGAGTGTGCAAATTAACTGGTAGTTGCATAATACCAATCCATTATTAATTCATACATTACGTTATATGTTTGTTCATTAATTCTTGCAATTGTTGATATAAAAGGGATTTGCTCTGTAGTACTAAAATAATTTGGTACATTCATTTGGTCACACGCACTAAACGTAGGGTAAACGTCCTTGAAAACTAATAAGATATGTTTTTTGATTTTTTAAATTAAGCTCGACAATAATTTGGCAAAACTGATATTGTTCCGGACACGTTGTTAATTGTTTCTTTTATGACGTCTGCACACGAAACACACAAGTTTTGCTATTGGTTGTGGATAAGGTAATAATTTCAAATTGTCTAATGGAGGCCAAATTAAGTTTTCTCAATTTTCATGGAAACTATCATCACATCAAATAAAGCTTCAAATGAAGTTTGTTCAACATGAATTTACGAATCCTTTTTTTATAATTACTCTTTTTTCATTTGACCAATCCTAAAGCCACAAAATGACATCAAACGAATACGACTTTTTTCAGAAGCCAAAATCATCACACTAATGCTCTGTTCAAGTTTCTAATGCAACATTTTCAGCTCAGAAAACAGTACTTTTGGGCATAACTTTTCGGTAGTTTTTCAAACAGATTAAAATTTAAGCGAGGGTTACTTGTAATTTTATGATATTTAGTTCTTACTGTCTACATTTTGTGTACTGTTGTTAACATCTATGTTATTTCTTCACAGAAAAAATGTGTAATGAAGGGCCAAGCAGGATAAGATGGCGAAAATTGCCTTTGATTTATTAATTGCTAGAATGTATATAAATAACTAATAGCTACTGAAAGCTAGGATGTGTCTGGACGCACACCGAGCAAGGTGTGCAAGGGGTCACGGTGCGTCCAAAGGAGGGGGACGCAGCCTCTGGTTAGCAGCGGGCATACGCAAAAGTGTTGTTAGCATTCTCTTTCACCTGTTATTTAGTACACATAACATTCATTTTATCTTTATCTTATCCCAGTTCTGTGTTGTTCATTTGCACAGTCGAGACAGTAGTCATAAAAAAATGTAAAGACCTGCTTTCCTTAAACAGTTCGTACTAAAAAGTAAAAAAAAGAAAAATATTTTGTTCATGTATGATAAAAAAGAAACTCATGGGGGGCGCATATTGAAGAATTTACAAAAGTGACTGTATATGAGAGCTCTGGCTGTGCATCCAGATATATCCTAGCTTTTAGTACCAATCAGTTATTTGTATACATCCTAGCAATTATTAAATAATAAATATGAACATATAAAAAATATGTTTTGAAAGAAAAAAGAAGAAAAATGTTGTCCCATGCGGGACTCGAACCCGGAACATTTTACTTATCTAGCTGACGTTTTAACTGCTCGTCCATGAAGGCGACCTGGCAAAATTTGCTTTCGAATTTTTATTTACAGTGCTTGTGTTACGTAAAAAGTTCGGCCACGTGTCTTATTTTTTGGTTATATTCTACCACTTTATAAAATATAAAAAAATCATGGTTATGGAATCACTAAAACTACATAAGATAGATTTTCTCGAGTCTTAGTTTTTTTTAAATTCAATTTTAAAATTTTCTAACTTCTCAAAAATTTGAATTTTGCTCCAACACAAATGAAACAATTAACATCTTGTAAAGCATGAAAAAAATCTTCAATTAAAAAAAAGGTCATCGTAGGTACAAATCCAACCGAGATATAGCTAAACTACCAAAAGACACAATGTAATTTATTTTGATATTTCTTCCAAGGTACTTTTCACTCTCTCATCCTGCTAGGCCCTTTAGGAAAAACTTTTCGAGCAGTTTATGTTGTTGGCATTAACTTCTACCTTCCTCATTTTAAAAATTCTAAATGAATATAAAATTTTGTGACAATCAATTTAGCTTTTTGTTTCATTTTGTGTCTTCTAGTCAATAAAAAGAAAATAGCCGTAAAAACAAAGATTTGTAATATTATGCTGAACAAACTAATTTCAAACATTTTTTGAAGTGCGGCATAATTTTGGTGAATATTAAAACAAATTGTAGCCGCCATTTTTCAAGATGACGCCGTAGTACAACTTTGATTTTTGGAGCCCTTTCATATGTTACTTGGGTGGTCAAGACCTTTCCATATGCCAAATCCCATGCTTTAATTTTTTTAAACTGATATAAAATTTTGTCATCTCAAAAAGTCGTTTTCGTTTGATGTCGTTTTGTGGCTTTAGAATTGGTCAAATGAAAAAAAAAGTAATTACAAAAGAGATTCATAATATGATGCTGAAAAAACTTCATTTGTAACTGTTTTCGATGTGATGATTAGTTTTCGCGAAAATTGATAAAACTTAATTTTAGCCACCATTTTCCAAAGTGGATGCTCTGAATCCGAAAATGACCACAAAAATGCTCTGACATGCAAGGACTTTGTGTTTCAGGCATATTTCAGTATATAAGGAAATGTACACAAATGATATACAGTAATATAAAACAGGCATGACTCAATTTATCAGCACTACCGTTGGACGATGAAATTTTTCATAGTTTTGCATCTAACAATTGATAAGTGTAAATATAGAGCAATATATATATACGTACATACGTAAGAAAGTGCCAAGAAATGTTTCTATCTCAATGAGTTTGTACTTGCTCTCGCTAGAGACCAGTAGTAATTCTCCATCACAACTGGATCCTACCGTCACTGGTAACAGTGTTCCATTTCAGAAATGTCCTGATAAAACCATTCATCCGTCCTGTTCATCTCTCACATCACTTAAGTTCTGTGGGGAATAGTCAAAATGTGAATGGAGATGAATCTTTAAGAACATACGGACACCCATTTCCTTGTAACACCTAAATAGCTCTAACACTAGAACATACTAGTTCTCTGCTTTTCTATTTTCCAGAAATACACTCAACTGCTTTGTATCAACGCTAAGCAGTTAGTTAATTCGAAATCCTGGAACTTTGATTAGAAGGTACTTCTGCAGTTTTCTTACTTCTGGTCCAATAAAGATACCTTCATTTAATTTTGCTGTTGTAAAATTCAGAAAAACTTCCATCTTTCTCCAAAGCTATCACGAACATTTTCTTTAACTCCAATTTGGGTTCAGAAGGGGGAAAAGAACTTTCTTTGGGTTTGCCAGCTCACATATTTCACATTGCTTTCTCCAATTATGTATTCTTCCCAATTTTCTCAATCTTGAACAAAGTAATGATTGTTCGTCTTGTAATATATTGAAGTCTTTATTAGTAAGTTGGTAACGATGATAGA
>JAGDQP010000745.1:16522-44030 GCA_022664845.1 Lepisma saccharinum
CCTTTCCTTTCCTTTCCTTTCCTTTCCTTTCCTTTCCTTTCCTTTCCAACTACACCATCTTTTCATCAGTATCTGGCTTCAGAAGGGAATTATTTTAAATTAGATAAAGTTGATCTGTAATATCTTTTACAGAATCAGTCTCAGTAAATTCTAAACAGAAGCTAAAAACAATTGTGAGCATTAGTAATGGCCTATGGGTTATAGTATCATTCGTTCCACCTTCACAAATTCTAAAACTGAATTGGGAAGATCATTAAATTTGTCTTTAAGCAATGAAGAAGTTTTAGATAAGAACTCTGCTTACACGTCTTGTCATGCCACCCTTACTCAGGACTTTAAAGATTTTCTCTCACTAGACGAATGCAAGAATAGTATATTAAAGATACACCCAGGATGGTTAAATTCTTAATTTTCTCCTCTCTGAAGATGTATAACTAAATATATTCCTCAAACTTGTAACATGTGTAGTCCGTACATGGCTGTTCAACCCATGATATAGCTTAAATATTTGCAATAGTGGTGATTATTTTCTGTATGTAACTGCGAATTTTTATAACATGATTTTTTTCTCCTCGGTTGGCAACCCTGGTCATCATAGGGAAAAACGATAAGAAAGTCAAATGAAGGTGATAGAGTGAAAGTATCCTTTCTTTTCCTCCGATTTCAATGTACTTTCCTCTAGAGAAAAAAGAAAAGAAAGTGAACTTAGATTTCACTGTACTTTTCTCTAGAAAAAAGAGAAGAAAGTAAAATGAATTGTCATCTTCAGAATATTGCCTTGGGTTTTGAAAGTTCTGTTTTTCTTTCTTTTTTTGTAATGGCATCTAAGGGCTTTGCACTTCAGTGAGGTTAAGAAGGAGAGGAAGGGGGAGATAGAGAGTTTAAATTACAAAAAGGACAAAATGGTTTCCTTTTTGTGTTAAGCGGGAGGACTCAGAAAATCCCAATTCAGTCACAAAACGCGTCTAGAAAACTTTTATATAAGGCGAAATAGCACGAATTATTACGACGAATGAAAGAATTTGAGCGTACTACCCACAATGGCGGCTCTGAAGAGCGAAACTTTGTTCTCTCCTTAACCTCAATTCTCCTCGAAAATAGTTTGGATAGCAAACAAAAAAGCATGAAAAAGAAAAAAAAACTACTTGGAATCGTTGTCGAGAACCCGCAAGAAGGGATAAAAGACTCATTGGATCGATGTTAGAGTACCAACTTAAGCTGCCTTAAAAGATGTACAGCCTTCCCGTAAGTTCTTCATTACCTTACGCGCACTTTAGGAAAACAGATCAACAAAACCTTTTGAATAAACTTATACCTTCTTTTGTGCCACGATGTAAACGTTATTTAGTTAATAATGAATATATTAAAACGTTAAAAAGGGTTTCATTTAATCCTTATATTTGTATCAAGTTACAGAACAAACATTTAAACATAACAAAAGTGAAGCGTTTTGCTTATTTCTAAAAGCTTTGTCACTTTCCTTACAAGTAAGCTTAACCAAGTGTAAATAACTGCACCCGTGCTGTTGCTGGATGTAGTCTTTTATGACGAGCGTCTCGGAATCGGAATTTCTGAACTTAATGTGTAAAGAAACCTAACCTAACCTAACCTAACTTAACCCATGGTTACTACTCTAACTTAATCTACGAAAAATGCAAGAAAGCATATATTAATAATAAATATGAGAATATAGAAATGTGTTTTGAAAGATAAAAAGAAAAATAAATCTTCACCTGCCGGGATTGGAATCCGGGTTTTATACTCAACAAACCAACACTCTTTACACTGAACTACGGTAGGAGCTTGCAAACAGGGATTTGGATGCTTGATTTAAACAGCACGTGTTACGTAACAAGCAAGATGGCGGTCTCCACCTTGCGAAATTCTGAGAACAACTCTCTACTTATGTGTGTGTTTTTCGGACAGTGGAGGGGGACTATCGAAATCGTAGAGGAAGTTCAACTAAATCCCTTGTTTCTTAATTGAATCGGCAGTTGGAAGAAGGCAATAAACGCCAAAAATGTGAAAATCTACTTTATGCCGGATTTGATATCTGGAAGGGATGGCGCATCTATATAATACACAAAGAAAGCAAAAAAAAACATTAGTAAAGCCTTCAAAAATAGGTACGAAATGGAGATGGGAAAAACTAACGTAGCAGCTATTTTTCACTGCTGCATGGGATAAATTGCTATGACTGCTACAACCGATGAAAAATAGCAGTTACTGGCTGAGCTGCTATTTTTCTCCGAAGCTTGTTAATGGTAAAACAGATTGTTTCCTGTTTTCGAAACAAACAGAATTGCTGTGAGAACGGAACAAAATGGCAGAGACTTGTCTGCAGAGAGGACAACCATGACGTGTGAACACTACGTAATTAGTAGTGTCATATCTTTTGATAGACGAAAAATGAAAAAAGGGAAGAAACAACCCAATTTTAGGTGTAAGATAAATACGTGTGCTGCAAGTCTTGGTCCCGTTACACTGACCTACAGTTGCCAAGAAGAAATAATAAGGACAATTCTAAATAGTGACATGAACTTTGGATAAGCCCTTACGGCAAGTTATTATAGGACCGTGTCCCAGATACTAGAGAATATATAAACTTCACGGAATAGAAGCCCTCTCTCTCTCTCTCTATTCTTACACTGTGAGGTGGTGTCAAGTGTTGGTGCTTCTCTCTCTAGTACTGGGGCATTCTGCAATAGTTAAAAGCTTGTCGGAGGCAAACATCGACCGAAGATACACAGCAATAAGAATTCTCCTATTTCCTTCTGTGATCCTACATCGAGGACAAGTTGGACAGCCTGTATTTACATAAAATATGAAAAAACTTTAATTTTCTTTTAAAAAAGTATGTAAAGAGTCAACGCCAGGGTTTGAACCCCGGACCTTGAGATCAGCTTTCCGACGTCTTGACCACAAGACCAAACTACAGCTGCTGGGTTGAGCGCTTCTCGCTGTTACTTATCGTTCAGGATAAGCGAGAATGGGCTATTCATACCGGAAGTGTTTCACTTGGCTGCTCAGCCCTGTGAGAAGAACTGAAAAAAAAATCTTGCCTTCCTGTCGCTAGTCGCAAGTTATACTAAATTCAGCATGAAACAACTACGCTTCCTTCTACCCACCGCTTTATACTTTCCTGATTTAATTGTGTTTTGATATACTGTTTCTTCTCCATCAGTAAATCCAAGCTCCGATAATTACATAGAATAGTTTTACAACAGTTATGGTAGGAACTACACTACCTTCGTCCATATCTCTACTGCACACGTAACAGGATACAGGTAAGTAGGTTAATCTAAAATATTGTTTTAAACTTCTTTTTCACAGCCGGGAATAACTAGCTCGCATTTAGATACGTTTTCATACACTGATATTTTTAACTGCTATTGTTAACAGATGTTTACATATAGCAACTATTGCTATCACTGTTACGGAATAAAAGCAGTTTTGCACAATTGTAGGGCGAAATTTCAGTCAGTGGGTAGACGAAAAAAAATTGATTTTATTACATAGGCACCCTACTTGTAACTTTCGAGTTCATTGTACATACATTTCTTGTCAATAACATTCATTTGAAGGTTTCTATTGCGTTTTTCTTCATTTTCTGGTCGATTTTTCCATTCTTACGTCTCAGCACTTCAAAATGTGCAGACGTTTTTCCATAAGTTTGAAGAAGGAAACAAATCCACCAACTTTTTTTAATTCTACAGGAAAAATACAATACTTGTAAACTGCCTGAGCAGTACGAAAGTATCAGAAGACCGCTTTGAATATTCAGTAGCAATATTGTTTCCTTTCAATAAATAATAAACATATTATACAGTTTTTTTTTAATTTCTCACAAAACAGCTTTTTGGATTTGTTTCCTTCTTCAAACGTACGATTCAATTGTTATGTTATATTTCTAGGCTTACACTAACACAATATTTCCACTTCAATTCATGCTTTTCCAAGCGGCGTTATATCTTACTGTTCTTAAACGTCAATTTGTGCTTTTGTACACTATTACATAAAAATTAGTTTCTTTCATTTAATTAATGCAGGTACAAAATAATAGGTGATGTGGTACTTCAACAAATGCACCTGGAAAGCCGCTGCTGACAAGAGATTCATTTTAAAGCCGTGTGCTATCCCTAGTGGTCAGTTTCACCGGTCGTCATATACATGAGGTAGGTTGACAAGACCCCTCCAACTACTACTGACCATTTTCGCAAAATATATGGCGCTGTTTATTGAATTATCGTTTTAGTGGACAAATCGTTGTTGTTACATTCAATGATAACGCCATTAGTAACCAAATTTCGCCTAGAGCCCAATTTCGCCCACACAGGTTTCTCAGTTAGCATGAGTGTGAAATTATTGCAGTCGATCGTCACGTTCGAAGTAACGTGCGAACAGTAATATCTGAAGTTGTGATTGGTACAGCGTGTCTCTCGTGGTCATTTGTAGATTTTCTCCTTTGTGAGAATTTTGCAGTGGTTCCCACGTTGTCTAAGAGCTTCAGCAACTGTAAGATTTATAGTGGTAACAATAGGCATGCTTGGTTAGCGATAATTGAGCTATAAAATGCACTGATACATTGGCGGGAAAAAGCTTTCGCGCCAAAGCAGGGAGAATCACATTTTACATTGTCAAGAGATTCCTAATTTCGCCCACCTGATGGTTTCAAATTTCCAATCCCTAAATTTAACACGATGCATTATAGAACGTAGAGAACGTGAATTAGTTTAGGGAAGCAAAGAACAAACTGTAATTCAGTTAGAATTGCGCAATATATTTGCTATTTGATAATTATATTGTCACATATAACAGTGCAAAAAAAATTCAAAAGCAACACATAAGTTAGTTCGTAGAAGCAAAGGAGGTGACCCCTGTAGTTAGACAGCAACAAGTACCGAATCTGTAACTTATTAGGATACAGAGTATTCTATTAGTTAAGGACTGTACTTCCAAAAAGAACAAGGCAAAGTGAGTTGCATGTCGAAAATGTCACATTTGGTTCCATGAAAAATGTGTTGGTAAAGAGGCAAAAGATCCGCTTTTCACCTGTGACATTTCGCTTCAATAACTAGAAAGCGAGCTGTTTAAAGATAAAATCTACATTTTCTTCAGATTTAGTGTTATGAACTTCCAATGAATCAGAGTTATCCTATTTACAGATTTTTCTTTAGTTTAGAAAAGAGACACTTGTATTTTTATGCATAAATACAAGTATAATTGTTCATAGTACTCCATTTTAAGTTGTAGATTAGTTCTTAAAACAATTGTTTCATTCAATGTAGATTCTTATGTGACAGCAAACAGTGGGCGAAATTTGGACTTTTTTTTTTTCAAGGGGCCAGTTTTCTCTTGTTCCGAAAAATACATTATTTCTCGCGTTGTATGGACGTAATTGCTGTCGAGGTACAACATATTTGCATTTTAATGTTTGTAAAAGTTAAGTCAATCTTCACATTCTTGTCATTGAATTGGATTCAATTGAATTGAAACTGTTTATGGTCTTCAGGCATCTAAGGCTCAGGCCGGGATAAGAAAGGGGAAAGATCCGGGAAGCTTTCGACCAGAGCCTAAGTTGAAGGTGGCATCCCTGCACTAGCCTGGTGTGACTGAGGATAAACCTTAGACAAAATCTCAGTCAGGATGGTCGGCCACTGGAATTGAATACACGATCTCCCAAATGCTAAACCAACGCTCTACCACTGAGTCACGGTCGCTCGGTATCACATTCTTCTCATGACAATTACAAAAGATTTTATGAGTGTCCAAAGGAAGTGGGCGATATTTGGGTACTTTCCTCTGCTACTCAGCTCCCGCTGTCTTGTAGTTTAAGTCGCGGACTTCAGATAGATACTCAAGAGGAAGGCAAGTTCGTGTCTTGCTTCAGATCATGCTGACTTGCTGTTAATTTTTATAGTGTAGTTTTGTTTTATCTTGTGAAGTCCCATTTACAGGCTTCCATTAACTTTTATAGTGTAGTTTGTTTTATTTGTAAAGGCCCGTTTACAGGTTTGGTTTTTATTCTGGCCATTTACACCAGTGTGCTGATTGTGCAGTCCTTTTACATCTTCATCTTTTATATTCTTTTATTATTTTAGTTAACAGCAATTTTTAGACGTGACAAAGATAAGGGGCTTCCCCGTATCGGGACGGGCGTAAGCCATAGTGCTGTTACCGCCCATACAATTAATTTTATCTTATCTTATCTTATCATGCTGACTATTTGCAGTGTTTCATCGATTTCACTAGGTACATATCGGTATGGTGGCAAGAAATACGTCGGAAGAATGTCTTCCGAGAAATATGTGGTGGTGTTCGGCTATTGCAACCTGTCTGGCTTATAAATATAGTTTATATAAATTCATTACAGAATCTCATAACGACTGGACCTCCTGGATCGGCCACATGCTGGGTGAGACGGGTCGCTTTTCTCAGAGACCGTCTCGAATTTGAAGTTAACATAAGTATGTGACAGTCGCAATCCAGGCGAGAGAACAAGGCAGTTTCAGACAGTCAGAAACTTTTGAGACTAAACGATGAAGGTGAATGGAATTGAATTGTATATTTTTAAAATAGCGTCAGTTCAGGAGTACAGGTTTTTGGAAAATTGAGAAAAAAATTAGAATGGAAAATAACAAAGTGAGATAAATTCAATGTAAGTTATCAGGTTTGATGGCTCTAAACTGATTCTGAGAAGGAAAAAAGAAATGAAGAAACCACATTCATTTATTTTTTATATTTTTATTTCATTTTCCAATCATAACCTTTTATTTATGTTTCTAAATTAACAAAATGCTGACTGCGTATTTATTATCAATTAAATGCTTTTAAAGTTTATAACATTGATTTATCAATGAAACAACAATTACGATCTTTCAGAAAGTTTAGTAATCGTGTTGGTTTAGATGTTTACAGGCCACTTTAAAATATCATCTATTGTAAGTACCCATCAGGCAAATAACGCTTTAGCTTTTCTAAATACTTACCCAGCAAGACAGGCGACGTCGGCATTTGGTCGGCGAAGGCGAGGCAGATATAGGGATTTCAGAAAATAGACAGGGTATCGATGTCGGGGGACGGGCTTGCGCCTCTATGCCGACTTTGACGGCGGCCCGGAAATTAGCCCGACGACCAAGCGTCACTTATCTGTCGCGCCGATCTTCCCCCGAACATGTTGGTCGGGGTCGGCATTTGACTTGCTGGGTACTTTTAATGCACTTGTTGGACATTTTTCCTAATGGTTAAGATAGTGTCCTTATGGTTGGTTCCTTGACTGATGTTCTTTTGAAAGAATATGAAATTTTCAGTTCACTGTAAAACTTAGAGTAATTGATTTATTCATTCCGTTCTAGTTCCATATCGGGGGCCAGCCTACCCTAACCCAACCTACCCTATACTAAGCTAACATAACCAAGAAAATTTGCCAAGAAAATAATGAAAAAGTGTGTTAAAAATTCTTATAAATTTATGTTGACCCCCGATATGGAATTTTATTTATTCATTCTATTTTAATACCGAAGTATATTTTCTAAAACATTGCAAACCTAAAAATAATCAAATTGTGATCCTATACAATTTTAAAATTATTCAATTGTATCTCGATACATTCAGTTCTACGCATATACTAGACCCATGAATATGGCAACTGATTTGCTTCTGAAATAGAACATATGTTATGACTTTTTCCGTTGTGGGAAGAATCTTTTCTAGTCGAGACTGTAAGAAAAAATTTCCTGAAAGTAGAGACATTTTCGAGACCGCAAATTATCGAGAATACCTTCGAGATTTTGCGAAGTTTCAGGAATTCGCGAATCTTGTAGCGACCCCTTGTCGGTTCATCGTGATATATCTAACCCTCTCCCCCCTTTTTATGTCTTCTTTTTCTTTTTTTGTTCGTGCTTTGTCGGTGATACTTCGGCTCACTTCAAAGTGTTTTATTTGTCCAGATGTCAAAGAAATCGAATCATTCAGGTTACCTCTCTCATTGTTGTATTGGCGGGATTTTTATTCTTTATTGTTTCTTCATTTTATTACTTAATTATTCTTTACATATTTTATTGCATTATTTTCTTCGACAATTTTTCTTTCTTTTTAAATCTTCATAAATAAATGTAATGATCTGATTGTTGATTTATTTCGTTGAGAAATTTAGGTGGTTAAACCACACACCCTTCCGCATTTTGTTTTTGATTCTATCCTCGTCTCTGATTGGCTCTTGCCGATCAGAGAGTGCTGTTATGGCCGTCGACTTGTAAAAGCTGCACTGAAACGGCTGGCTTAGAAAATTACACATATGACGTAAATAATTATGCAGCCCAGTATTAAAAGTTTATAAAAATCAAAAGCAGCCTCGTCTAATGAAATATATCAATATTTGGTAGCTTCCTTCTTTAAATCTCAGCAAGGTGAAGCCTGAATTAATATTTTGCTGGCTGTCATTTCACCGTCCAAATTGCTTGAAATTACAAGCGGACGAATTGAAGCATTTGGTGGTTCATCAGTGTGTGAGATGATTGTGTGTTATATGTGGTGTGCAGTGGTATTTTTCTTTCGTTTTTTAAATAAAAATAAATATAATCATCTGTGGCCCTAAGTCCCTTTCCTCCAGTGTGTGTAAAAGTGATTAGTATACCTTCAGTAAGTCAGTGCTTTATTTTTCTACTGGAAACACGAGTGAAGTGGATATGTCCGCTTAATTTGGCAGGCATCGGGGGTCGGTTTACAATAAGGTAAATATGGTTAATGTCTTAAATTTCTCATTCTCTCTCCGAAACCCAAGTCTGGTTCACATATATTTAGATAGCGAAATTGCAGCACATTAACATTGGTTCGAATGTGTTGAATATATTTTTACCTTGCACTATACTGGATGCTACTTTTCAAATGCACGTTCTTTCTCCACTCAGCATTTTGTTTGATCTTTTCGGAAATTGGTGTGGTTTAAATTACACGAATTCTCTACAGTATGTTTTTTTTTTTTGTTGTTGTTGTTAAACGTAAGATTAAAATATTTGCAATGTTTATTTCGATTAGAAGCAAAGTTCAAAACTCCTTCGTTGCTTTCGCAAACCGTAAGCCAGTCCGCTTATAGAAATTCGTTCTGCAAATTTATTCGTAACTCGACCATAGTATATCTTGACTGTATTATCAAATTGGAGATTAGGTTGTGTTAAGTTCAAAAATGAAAAATACATACGAAATATTTAAGAACGATTGTGGAATATCAAAGTTAATTTTTTGCCCAGTAGTTATATTTGTAATTAATCTTTTTTGTAGAAAGAAATGTTATGCTTCGGAGATTGTAGAAATTTTGTTTAACTGGGCTAAAGTGTAGAATGTCTACCATATTTGGAAATTAAAAGTAACCTAATCTTTTGGAAAATATGAATGTAAAATCGTGTCTCTGCTCTTAGGCAGAGCATTTTTGTAAACAATTAATATATCTTCTGATATGTGAAACTAACAGCATCTTTTATAACCCGTTTTGATGTGCTATAGATTTTCTTCAAAAACCTTTTTTTTTTTTGTATGAAATTGAGCAATCAGTCTTTTGCATTGCGTTTGTTATTCTTAACCAAGAATAAAATATATTTTACCAGATATTCCTTGTGTTAATGGTTTTATTAAGAAGTAGGTAGTTTACCATCTCTGTGATATTGCTGAAGAGGTGCCTCTTCAAGCGCCCCAAACTTTCGCTATTTCAGTTCGTAAAGTGTTATTTCATGTGTATATGAGAAAGTAAATTCAGATGAAGTTAAGTTCTTATATTTTGATTCGATGCTTCAGCAAACATTAGGGAATAGTCAAATCAGTTGAGCTTATCTACATTTCGTGATTAATGTTAACTAGTGTGCGGTTGCGTTGAACCTTGTACATTTTAGGGACCTACTTGCGTTAGGTTACTAAAATAGAGTTTGTGTTCTGCTTTCTTGCGGGATGTTCTCGCCTGCGCCCCCCCCCCCACCTTTTGCGGGACTTTTTCTTCGTGTCCTAGCCTTCTGCTTTTTGCCAACTTTCTGCGTGTTTAGCACTTCTTTTCGGGCTTCTTCCATGCATGCTTCGTGGTTCTAGACTAGTGCGTGTTTTGTTTTCGATGGTTCTAGGCTGAAGCAGGGCACTGTTAGGTAGGTACCCGCCCTGTCTTCAGGTCCGATAGCGTGTTTTTTTTTTGTGCCCTCTCCTGTAGCATAATGTAGGTTTGTCTCCCAGGTAGGTCTTGAAAAGTTATGTGAAGTTTCGGGTAAGCTCTCTTTCGGCAACAGGGCGCCACTGGTCCCCTTGTTTGCTTTTGTGTCTACCTGCCTTTAAGGAGAAAGTCCGGCACATTTCAATCTCGAGATACCCCAACTCTTCGAGAATTCCGAATTCGTAAATTCTAGAAAGTCGAGATCGGGACGGGAATTTTATTTCCAAAATCTCTTCCTGAAATCAATTCTTTAAGCAGGTTGCCTTGAATCTACAACGGGGCTTATTCCCGGCAAGTCATGGCGTGAGCCAGAGCACGTTTGTCGGTTGAATGAAATGCAGTGTAGCAACGATGTTTTCGATACTAGCGATATTTATGTAGACCCGTCTTCTGTAATATTTCGAATATTGATGCTGCAACACTGTGTTATGGCTACTTTCTTTGGAAGCGTGCGTCCCTTGCTTTGCTTGCGATTTGGGTGATTGGCCCATTGAAACACGTGTTTAAGTGCGTGTACTACGTGTAACACATCTTTCAATTGGCCACTTACTCAAATCGCAAACAAAGCAAGCAATGCACGCTTGCAAGAAAAGCAGTCCTTACGAGGCCTTATTCTAGAAAAGGTGGCCCAGTACGTTAGACGGCACTACAATTTATTTTTGATACTATGGGTTATAATATACGGAGTTTCCTTTCTAGTTTTAGTCTGTGGTTAGTCCGTGATCAGGACTACGCATCGAGCTCTACGTAACGATACTGGAGTGACTGCTTAGTGTCGAAAGATAGACGCCAGAGCAAATATTTAAACTCGTTTGTCCACCTCCGGTCTAATCCAATGTGGACCAAATTTCCAGTTCTAATTCAGTTTTATACGACTCTTATCGCTGTGTGGCTCGTTTTCTTATTTAAGTCAAATCCTGAGTTATTCATATAATAGTATACCGTACTCTGCATATAATGGAAAATCCTGCAAATAATATTTACGTTTCTTGCAAGAATTAACACATAAATAATAATGGATTTCACAGCGATATTAAGCATAAAAACCTGAGTTTGAACCGAATTTGGTCTATGTTGGTTTAGAATGGAAGTGGACAAACGAGTCCGCTCTCTGGCTTCATGAAATTTTTAATGGAAGCAGTTAGTCCAGTATCTCTTTTAGATAGAGGTCATAGGGATCACGTATCGACTTGCCGAGAATAGGCATCCTGGAACGCTATTTCTTTCAGTTACCAATTCAACAAAAATATTAATAACGTTCCACTTTCCTTCTTCTTTAAAAAATACGTATTTCTTTCAGCTTCCTTCTTCTCTGACAATCTCTTATTCTTTCTTTCCTTTTTTTATTTTGGTCCAATTCCCATTTCGCTTCCGTGACCCATCTGTTGCCCTCTTCCAAGAAAACTTAGAAATTCAGTAGATTAAAAAAAACAAAAGCAATGCGTAGATAAAGTCAGCCAGTCTCGTTCCTCTACGGGCAGTGTTCCTTTCGTTTATAGAAAAGAGGGAATAAATCATTCGAAAAATAAAAACTGACACTAATATAGAAATACGGAACAAAGGAAATATATTATATTTCTAAACGTAAAAAATATATGAATATCAACTATATTTATGATCAAGTCAGAACACAAACTTTATTTTTGTTCATAAAGTAAGTAAAGTTCCGTATAAGCATAGTAATATTAAAAACTCATTACTTCTCTATCTATAAAACGTAATACTACACAACAAAATGTGTTTTTCAAGTAACGCGAATGTAATCAATGTAATATACACTATAAAAATGATCGGCCTGTACCATAGTTTCCCAAAGGCCATAAACGAAATCAATTCAAATTCAATGAAATAATTATCAAGGAGTATTGTAATTTATTACAGGAAAAGTTGCTGCCTATTTGGTTGACTTCTGTCAACAACATAAAATATGGAGTTTATGCTGAACATTTGTACTTCAGTGATAAAGAATTACAAAAGGCAATATAAAAATGTCTAAGCCATAAATGTCAAAAAAACCATAAACAAACGCAATTCGATTTTAATTTTTCATCCTGTGTTACAAATCAACGTAGTATGTACATAACTCAAGAACTGAAAAAAAAGAAGGAAGAAATGAAAACAAGCCACACAGCAACAATAAGCGTCAAAACTGAGTTACAACCATCGAGCTCAACTTAAACGACATTGGAGTGAATGATAGGTGTCAGATCGAATATTAAAACTCCTTTCTCCCCTTACAGTCTAATCCAATATGGACCAAATTTTCAGTTTTTTCATGTTTTTCATCGCTGTGCGGCCCGTTTCTTATTTAAATATTAATTACTAAGTTATTCATATAATAGTATACCGTACTCTGCATATAATATTAAAATTCCTACAAATAATATTTACGTTTTCTTGCAAGAATTAAGACATAAATAAAAAAACGGGTCACACAGCAATATCAAGCGTATAAAACTGACTTAGAACCGAAAATTTAGTCCATATTGGTTTAGACTGGAAGTGGACAAACGAGATTAAGTGTCCTCTCCGCTCCCTGGCTTCATATATTCATGAAATTTTCAATGACAGCAGTCAATCCAGTATCGTTTTTATATAGAGGTCATTGTTCAAAACAGAGGAAATCGATTATTTCCGAAGAATGTCTTTAAAAAACCAGTGCAATTAAGTAGAGGAGAGATAGAGAATATTCAATTTTATTGAAATTTAATAATATTCTGTATGTAATGGTACTGCAAAAGACATCTTCCTTTTGTTCCTTGAAGAAGTTATGGCGCTTAACGATAAGCTGCATGACTATCGAAGATTGTCGCGGTCTTCAGAAAATCTTCGTTAAGATGTTCAACAACAACAACAACAAAAAATGTTTATCAACGGGCCCAAATTAAGTCAACTTTTAATCACTTCTATACTTCAGTAATATCAATATTTTCAAAACATTTTGTACACATTTTCACAGAAGTTAGACTGGTTTGTGGTATGTTGAGGAACAAGACAAAATTAGCGGGAAATGTAGTTAACACTCCTGTTGATACGGTGATAGACTTTTGTTTTAACTAAGAGAGATAGGAAAAAAAAACAGTATAATAATGTTTCACGTTCCTCCCTGTACACTGAAAATGTTCTAGGCAAAACTGAGTGCCTGGAGTTTATAAGTACACTCCATTAATATGAAGTTACCGTTACATTGTTTACAAGGACACAATGTACACTCTTATTAATATGAAGTGACGGTTAGAATGTTTCTAGTTCCGAAAGTTGATCAGATGTAATATACGTTAACTTCTTTAAAGTGTCAAATTATGGTTCCGCGTTGCCATGTTTTGTGACTGATTGAACTTAAAAGTGAGCTCAGCCGCCATTTTCTATGAATCTTATTGAATAATAACATTGAAGCGATCAAACTTTTTTTTAGTGCACAAGAAATACACCATTTTAAAGTAGTGTACTATTACAAAAATACAGCAAATTCAAAATCAAGTACGACTTGATCAATAGTGCACACAAAATGAGTAAGAGTATTCTCTCTAGCAGATCTATGTAGTCCTGATGTAAGCCTAGCCTAAACCTAGTCTGAATTTTTATGCACGCACTAGCGCTTGCGATTTACCTGAGTAGACAATCAAAGCATGTGTTTTTAAGTATTTTTTATTGGCTGCTTATAAAAATCGTAAGCAAAGCACGAGGCGCGCGTGTACAATGAAACGCCAGCCTAACAAGTTAAAACTCGGTGTAAAGGCTCATTTTCAAGCCCGTTTGCGTTGCTTGAGTTGCTTGCTTTGCTTGCGATTAGAGTGAGTAGAAATTTAAAACTCGCGGTGTTTCGTGGTGTAGTTTTATTACGTATTGTAACACATGTTTCAATAAGCTATTTACCCAAATCGCAAGCAAACCAAGCAACGCAAGCGGGCTTGAAAATGAGCCCTAATAGTCATGGTAACTTAACGGGATTGCCAGAGAAGAAACTGAATATTCAAAATCCAATAATTGAGACCTCTGGCTCCGATTTCGGGAGCTTCTGGGTTCGATCCCAATAATCGACCACCATCCTTACTGAAGCTTTTTCAGTTTTTTTTTTAGTAATACGAGCCAACTGCTGGGATGACACCTTCAACGTAAGTCCTGGTGAAATCTTTCCCGCATTCTTTCCCCTAATTTACAGATAGCTAAAGTTCATAAATGAATATAAATTCAATTTCCATACAATATCGCAACAAATAAAGACGTAAGACATATTGGCTTAGGGCTGGTTTTCATGAAAGCTTTCTTTGCTTGCGATTTGGGTGAATAGCCAATTGAAACACGTGTTTTATTACGTTTGCTAAGTGTAACACGTGCTTCTATTGGTTATTCACCCAAATCGCAATCAAAGCAAGCAGCGCAAGCTTCCAAGGAAAGCAGCAGCCCTTAGCCAATCAAAATCAATGTTATACCTATAATATTATGTTTCTGAGCGAAGTTTATGATCGAATTACGCCGCTCCTTAGAAGGAATTCTGTGATAGTCTTTTGCGCAACGTTATTTCCTTGACAATGTAATTCTTACATAGAAAAACACCTTTATGCATACCTCTCTCAACTTTCAGCTTAACCTAAATCCATGTATTGGGTACATACGAGTACATATTATTAAAGATATAAACCACAATATCAGAAGCTCAGTAACATTTATAAAGTAATCCTGGAAGACAAAAGAGTTCTGAACTTACCTTTCGCATACTTGGCTTCAATTTGTGCATGAAGAATGCTGATCCCAGGAACCACGATAGCTGGAAGAGTACGGGATCGCAGCAAAGGGGGCTTTGGCCTCACCTCCGCCGCCTGAGCACTGGAAGAAAAGAGAATAATAATTATATATAATAATAAAACTTCATCGTTTATGGCTTAGGAGTCACTATCTTTAATTACAGCTTGAGAACAATGATGGGCAGTCTTTAGAAAGCATTCATATCGAACCATAAAAGTGCTTATGCGTAGGATGGGAGTTTGGGACGAACTCAAATGGAATCTCATTATAAGTTGTTCCCATAAAGAGATTTGGCCTTAAGAAGCGCGTTCAAAGAATGCATAAATTGAGGAGACAATAAAAGTGTTTAGTATTCTTCATTGAGCACAAAGTTTATTTATTTTTTATTTTATTTTTTTAATAAAAGGAATTTTAGGATGTAGCGTAACTTCGTTGTGAGTACTGGATACTTGTATTCTATTCTCACAAATGAAATTCAAAAATTGAACCTATCAAATGTTAGTCTGTGGTATACAGGACCATATGTATGTTCGACGAAGGCCACCTACTTATAATTTCCATTCCTTTCCTTCCCTATATTTCCTTTCCTTTCCTTTCCTTTCCTTTCCTTTCCTTTCCTTTCCTTTCCTTTCCTTTCCTTTCCTTTCCTTTCCTTTCCTTTCCTTTCCTTTCCTTTCCTTTCCAATGAATAATGTCTACCATATTTTAGTTTTTAGATTTTCAATTCTTTGTTCGTCTGACTTGCAACCATCAATACCACCAACACTACGTTGTTGTACTATCGAATGTATCTTGTGAAGCGCCCATAATTGGCTTCATGTTAGATCACCCTAAGATTTAGGCCTTAGTTATGTTTCCTTTTCATGCTGGCCAGTGGGCATCCAATATACGATTTTTCTTGCCGGAAACTAGAAGGGAAAGTAGAAAAGAAGTGAAGTTTCTTAGCAAGCTTTAGACGATAGACCGTGGAAAGAGTTAAAGATACAACATAAATGTTTTACTTCTTGTCTGTGTGGTTGGCACTTTCTCTTGCCTACCTCAGCACCTTAATTAAACGTTATTTTGGTCCACGACGACAACCACTAGCATCAGCCTCAGCTGATTCTCTCCACATCGATTCTCAATATCTGTCCTCATCATCCTTCCTCCTTGGGATTTGTATCCCTCCTCTTTCCCTCCTTCTTAGGATGAATGGATGGCAGTGCTTATTCCAATCAGCTTGAAGGAGGTTTCGTCTTTACCAGATATTCACTCTAAATCTCGTGTTTGATTCAGCTCAGAGACTAACGTTTCTTATGAAATCTATATTTCATCAAATACTCACATCAAGTACGGTTTGGCTGTATTTACAATAATCAGTTCAACTAATGAGATAAACAAGATTTTACTTTAAGTAAGAACTAATGTATTAATTACTTCCTGACTTAAACTATAATAAATTCTCTTAAATCAGCAATAGAGGAGTCAGGCTAATTCTCGACGCAAGATATTGCTCCATTTAATTTAAAAATATTTTTAAAAATACGTGGAAGTGTTTCTCTGATGACAGCTGTAGAAATCTCAACATTAACAAGACCGTAGTGTTACTGTAAAGGGTAACCTCGCTTTTGGACTAGATAAATGAATTGAACTGATCGTTCGAACTGCTGTTCTCAACGTAGTTTGCAAGGAACTGGTTTCTAAAGCGAACTGAATCGTTCGTATCTACTAACAGGCTATGAGCGGAAGCGGCACCTTACCTATGCTAACCGACCTGCCTGAGAAATATAACAAAATATATCGCAAAAGCCTGATAGCCAAACTTTATTACAGTGAACGTTAAGACTATCAAGACGTAAATATGTTTTAACATTATAAATGTGGAAATTCAACTTAGATTTTACACAGTGAGATTGTTTTTGATATTGCCGGTTATTTTAGTGACAGTTCCGAGGTATTTTACTAAACTTATAACAATATTTGCACCTTTATCATTATGTGCACTAGTTTTTGTATACCCTCTTCATATAGCCGGCGAGCATCAACTAAATATAGCCACTTTCTCACTGTTCCTTTGCATTCATCAATGGCAGAAACACAGTGATTGAAGCTTTCATATTACGATAATATGGCCTTGTATTCATCTTCAGTAAAGTAAAACACAGTTTTCTGACAGGACTGATATTATTTAATTCCAAAAAGAAATTAAAATATAGCAGTTTCGGAAGTATACCGGACAAATTAAAATGTAACAGTTTCGGACAACCAAGTGCAGTCTGAAGAAGGAAGTGCTATACTTCCGAAACTGTTACATTTTAATTACTTTTTGTTATTAAATAATATCACAATACTCTTCCGTAAAAAGGCCGCCAAAACAAACAATAAGAGCGACAGAACAACTGATGGTGTCCTTTACTATATATACGAAAAAGGATCTCCGAAAATGTTGTAGAGGCTTTAACAACAAAATTATAATCTTCGACTTTGAACTTACAGAAAGCAACGCTCACAATCAAGACAGGAAATCTATGATTTTCCTGAGCAGAGACAGACCAGAATAAAACCAAAAGGAAGAAAAGAAAGAAAGCAAAAGGAAACCAAAAGGCGCAGAGAGAAAGATATACAATGCTCGCCCGTAGGAGCGGGTCATTATGGGTCAGATACTTCTTCGATAGTTATGACGAAAAACGTGTATGACGAGACAAGGAAACAAACATTTTACACGGTCGAAGGAAAAGTTATGTGTGGCAACATGACTTCCATTTGTTCCTGTATCTGAAGAAGTTTGTTGGTAAGCAGCAGCGTTTCGTCGACGGTGATGAGCTGAGCAGAGCAGAACTGTCTATATTTTAAGGGTGTCAGTAATCCGAATTCTGTGCCAGAGTCTTTCGAAATTTTATAATTCCGTAATATTTTCCGGATTTCAACTTTCCGACGTTGTGAAATTCCATCTTTCGAATATTCCGAAATTCCTACTTTCACAAATTCCAACACTGCGGAATTCCGAACACGCTTAAGTGAGTGTCCCCATAGAAGGTTCTGTCTTCCATTACTGTAAGTAAGCATGTGCATTTCTGCAGGTTCCTTCGCCAATTGTGTAGGTTTCTCTTCATTTTTCAGTTTCTTGAAACCGTCCCATATTTGTGATTCAAGAACTTCTACATTTTAGGATTTCATCTTTCCGTAATTTCGATTTTCTGACTTTCGAAAATTCCGATTTTTTAATTTTTTTTTTTTACCTTCCGTAATTCCAATTTTCTGATATTCCGGAATTCCGATGTTTCAGAATGTTAACTTTCCGTGATTCCCACATTCCAGAGCCACAAAATAACAATATTCCTGTTGAAGAACATAGATTTCAATTCTGAAAATACCAACAACCCTATTATATTCACTTGGCGGCTATGTTCTACGAAGAGCGTACACAAATGTATGCCACGTTATGATAAATACCACAATAATGGTGAAAACTCTAAATTAGTAGCCCCTAGTTTAAAGTACATTGAATAATAAATATATTTTTCTCAAAAATTATTTACAGTGTCATTATTTACAGTGCCCTTTTAAACGTCCAGTCCATCTGTTCCAAAATAAGGATCACTGTTATCAGTGAATACTAATAGTTTGCTCTCAGTTTTCCAGAAACTGTAGCAACGAGGACAACATTTGTAAAAGCCATAGAGCAACCTAAACATGATCTTTTTTTAAACATTTTTTTAAATTTATTATTTGAAAAAGCACCTTTATGCATTTGGATTTATGTGATACTTTAAATGGCTTTAATGTTCTCGAAAAAAGACTTAAATGTGTGTAAATACGTCTTTTCTATGAGTGTTTTGTTTCGAATCAGACACAAAATGGCGAATTTAAGTTTCATGTCCTTATACAAAACTTTTTATTGAAGAAGAGTTTGCAACGATGTCCGGGTAGGGAGGTTGCAGCCCTGTGTGTTATCTCTAGTATTAGTGGTCTTATTTTCCTTTTCCTACTAACAAAGACTGTTTTTAAAAAAGTGTAAAAAGGAAGACGAAAATCTTTTAAGAAAGTGCGCCTGATGTAATTTTAAAAATTATGTAAAAGTTAAAAATGATGGGTGAAAATTTCAGATGAAGTAACCGTGAAACACAGAAATACCGAAACACTCATAATACCGATCTCACAATTTTTGCGACAAATAATTTAAAACGATAAACTTGAACAATCATGGTACAATACTCGGTGCGTCAGAAGATTTTAAAATCCATCATCGTGTATAACCTCCCAATTGTGGAACCAAGCCATGCCCTCAAGATTATCCGGAAGTTCTTGTTATAACAGTGATGCTCAAAAACAGGTAAATGTGGAAGAAATCGGGAAAGATTATTTTAAGATGAATTGAAAGAAAGAACCCGAAAGGTTCCTCGAAAAAAAAAGGAGGAACACTTAGGAGTTTGCATAGTGCAACCTGATGGCCCGTTTTGTGATATGATGAATCACGTTCATATTGACGGAAAATTGTTTTACGTTACGAAAACCGAAGCTATATTAAAAGACAAGCTACTGTCTTAATATGTAAGTCTACTTGTCATATTTCACCATGTAAGAAAAATAAATCTTAATACTAACATCTTTTCCGCCTTTGTTTCCAAATCTTACAATCATTTCAGAACAAAATTCAAGTACTACATGTGACTCTAATTTCTGGCAAAGGTAGGCATACTATAATTATATGCCTTTTATACTGTTCATACTTAATGTAAATCCACTTATCACTATCAGTTTCTTCAAATGTTATTTGTTGTAAATCGACTTTTACAAATTGCTTATTGAGAATAAACTACCTACTGCGGTATTGCAGTTTAAATATCCTTGTAAGTAGTACTTGTATTCGCTATC
Source organism: Lepisma saccharinum (assembly GCA_022664845.1). NCBI lineage: Eukaryota > Metazoa > Arthropoda > Insecta > Zygentoma > Lepismatidae > Lepisma > Lepisma saccharinum. The sequence continues at coordinate 36,312 of JAGDQP010000745.1, forward strand.
TGTTTAAATTAGAACGTTAATATTTACATATTTGTATTTTCATGTGTGGAAACAATTAAGTCTTCTTTTGAGTTTCTTGTCATGATATTTTCCCAGTGTTACACCTCTTTGTCTTTTGTATGAACATTTGCAAATCCGAATAGTTCATCGTTGAATGTGAATGTTCGTTTTATTCTATTTTATTCTCTTGTAGCAAAATAAATCACTGTTGAAAAGGAAACATCGTTGTTACTAGATCCTACAGCAGTGATTCAGCCACCCCTGTGGTGGTGTCACCCCAACAATTCTCGACGACCCCCCCAGCACCTTTAAAATCTTTACTGTGAAAAATCGATAGAAATCATGCAAGACTCCTTTTATACCCTCCCAATTTTGACTTTAAACACCCCCCCCCCCCCCAAACTGAAAATGAGAAAGAAATATGATTATAAACGAATCTCGTTGAAGTCTCTGCCCATTTTATATCCATGATCGGAAATCTCATCAAACAATGAGTATCACAAAAACTCACTAAAAATATAAATCGAGTTTAGAAGCATCTCTTTCCATGTGGAAAAAAAATATATCAAAATACGTGACTCATCCCATTTTGTGGTTACGAAACTTTTATTTCAATAGCAAAATTTCCCCTAAACAATTGTTTGTGGCTAGCCAGCGGAAAGTATAAGCAGACAATGGAATTATATTGTGTGTTTGTTAAATGGCGAAGCGAACTCGAAAACGAAGGGAGGAGAAGAAGCGAAGTGATTGACCGATTCCCTTGACAATGATTGATTTTCCAATCTCCCCGCCTCTCTCTCTCACACACACACACATTGTCCCATTTGTCTTTCTGTTTTTACTCTTAGTGCTACAGTGACGTCATACCAATTTTCTCGCTACATTTTATCTTTGCCCAACCCTTTATTCCTCTTCAATAATTGCTCTCTCGCACATTCTGTGCCGTTCCCTCGCAGTCAGCACTCGATGCCGCAGATATGAAATTGCAGAGACAAAACCCATTCAGGTGTCTGGCAATGTGACAATTTCACTTCCCACGGTACAGTTTATGCTAATGCACGGTCTCTCTCCTCTCTCTCGATATATTATATATATATATATATATCGTGTTTTAAAATTACACTGAAAAACTTCTGGAGGTGATTCTTCATATCGAAACAAGACGGAAGTTCCTCTCACTCGAAATGTGCAGTTTCGTAGCTGCAGGCTGCCAAAAGCGTGGTAAAATGAACTTCAGAGCTTCATACCTGCTCTATTTGGAAATGCATATTTCAAAATTCTGCAACTTAGTGGGTAATGGGTTCCCCAAAGGAAGTAGGGGGCTCCGAAATATTTGTGAAGTAGAGGTAGACCGAAATGAGCATGAATTAAACGACTTCCCGTGTGAGTAAAGATAATATACGTTACCCCAGCATTCAATCGGACAATGATATTCAATCACTTTGATAAGAAATAAATAAAAATTTCGATTAAATTATGCATTTCTTACTCCTGCTTATTATGCAACCAAGATTGTTTTTTAATCGTTTGGTATATGGAATCTACTTAAGATATTGATTTTGCGCAAACGAATTATTGTTTCCTGGTGGAAAGTTTCACGCTCATTTTGACCCATTTTTACTTCGGAGAATTTCTTGGAATCTTCTAATAAAATTTTGCAAAATGCATTTTGGGAAAGTGCAGATTGAAAGTACCATGCCGCATTAGCTCTACTGTTCGTCGTGTTAGAAATATTAGGCTCTAAAGTTCATTTTGCAACGCTTTCGGCAGCCTGTAGCTACCAAAGTATGGACATTTCGAAAAATTGTCAGAGGAACTTTCGTCTTGTTTTAATGTGAGGAATCACCTCCAGAACTTTGTCCGTGTAATTTTAAAATACGCTATAAGTTCTTAATTTAGGGACTTTAGGCATGTCAGGCCTGTTATTTCAAATTACCTTATATAATTTGCCAACTAATGAAATCAGTATTGCTTTGTCATTCAATATAGACACACAACTGCATCTAAGGTTATTCATATAGGGTGTAGGTACTAAAGTATTCCCTTGAACCATATTATGCATAGGTTCGAAACATAATAAAAAGAAGAAAAGAGAGAAGGATTCGTTCAGTTCAATTAAACGTACGCTACTGTCAACTGTAGAGCTAGTCTTTAGAATATAACTAAAATGTATAAGTCGTACATTCTTCTCTGTGTGTTGTATTTGGTAGATTCTGCTGAGTACCGTATTTTTAATATAATATTATTTTCTTTTTACTCTTGACGTCATATCAAACCGTACAGTTCCGGATCCGTACCCGAGTCCGCCATTTGAAAAACCCTGTTACAGAGAATTCATTTATCTTTCCCTTTGTTCAAGGATATTGAGCCGACCGAGGTAGTCGTATGGTCTGAGACGTTAGGCCAGAGCCTCCAAGGTCGAAGGTTCGAATCCCGCCTGGAGCATAGATATTTGTGAACTTTCACAAGCACTGGACTCACGTGGCGGGGCGAACTTTTTTACTAATATGGTGAAGGATATTGAAAACCCATGAATTTAAAAAAAACTAGGGTTAGTTATATAACCAAATGTCTACTTCTGTCACGTCTCTAATCTGTTGAATATATAAAGAAAAGATATCAAATCACGGATTTTTTCTGATTAACTACATGAATATCACAGCAAAAGAACGTTCTTTGTTCATTTTCTTCATTTCACAGAAGAGCGTTTTAAAAGACTTTCACTTCAAGTAAAGCATAGTTGTAGACAGAATATGCGTATTCTCTCCCTGCATGGCCATTTGTTCAAAAGGTTCTTCAAAGTGCTAACAGATGGCACTGTTATCTCAATTTATCCAAAAATGGAGAAAGCACGTTCTTTTCCTGTGATCTACAAATGCAAAGTATAAAATAATATTTCAGTAAGTGTATATAACTATAAGGTCTTTAGAACCAGAATGATTTAAGTAACATTTTCAATGAAAAAAAAAAGTTTTCAAGCCCATTTTTATTATATAACAGGAAAAATTAACACTTTCCAAGAAGATAAATAAGTATTAAGTCCGTTTTTTGTGAAAAAGATGAATATTTTGTCTTTCATATTTTTCCTGTTATGTATAAAAATGGACTCAAAACTTTTTTTCTTCGAACATGTCACTTAGATCACTCTGGTTCTAAAGGCCTCGATTGTGTAGCCAATTTCCAAAACGTCCCTTGTCCAAGCGCCATGTTAAATGTTGGGAAATCGGAACAAATTTCGGCCATGAATATCTTAGAAATTGTCGGGCGTATGCCAAAGTGCTGATACGGCCCATAAAATTAAGTTTATCTTATCCTAGAAACTGTGGTAGATGTTTTAGTTTATCAAGCTTTTTCCATTTTTTTCCAAAAAAGAATTGGGAAAGATATACTACAAATTATACTGATTATTTCCGTTTCGGTCCATTGCTTTCTTATGATAATTAGATGATTCTAGAAACGTTATGGAATCATAAAACCTTACTCATGTGTTAGAAAATAATCAAATAAACTTAATAATGCCAATATCTGAATTTTCCTTTTTTGTGGACAAAAGACCTTTTGGAAATGGACTACACAATTATAGTCCTAATTAAAATTACACTAGCAACTGTATAGATAGATTTGTTTTATTATCTCTTCTTGTAGTAAGCATACTTAGAAATGTTCTCTCACTGTTTGGTAGCGTAGTGTCTCACTCTTTTTGGTAGGATCTGAGAATCTCCTACTTTCTTTGGAGAATCCCTTATTGCACGGTTTTGGATAGAACAAGTTTGAAGTCTTTTTTAGAGTACTGAGTTGCCTCAGTTCTACTGTTAATAATATTGTAAATATCACGCTCTAAAGTTACTTTTCTCATACTTTCAGCATCCTGTAGCTCCGAAACATGGAGGAATTTCTACTCTGATGATTATGGCTTGTTTTGTTGATTTTCGAAATACTGTCATTCCTCTACATTTGTTTGTCGGTTGAATTCTATCACATCCTTTACATATTATTTTTTTTATCATATCAGGAATTTCGTGAGGTGGGTTTGTTGGTGTTTTGTTTTCAAGACACCCTGTGTCTCAATAGTTACGCATCCGATACTTTCATACTAGGAAACTATTAAACTAAAGCACACAGAAACATGGTTCTTGTACGAAATATAGCCCTGTACGGTATATTGAAACAAATGATCAGATATTAACAACCGAATTATCGAGCGTCAGTCCGGCACGGCTGTGAAAAATCCGCTCAAAACTCATTGATGTAACAAGTTGTAACATTTCTCGGTGTTTCTAGAGAGTCTTCATGGCTGCTTATCAAACGTGACAAAGAAACTCGCAATCTAAAAATTTACAAACTTTTTTTACAGAAGTATTAGTGATGTACTTCGAAAATGAGTTTTCTTCAACATTAGAATAGACTCTGGAAACAGTCTTGGTGGGGAGTGACATTGGGGGATGTGTTTTACCTCTGTCTACCCCACTATGTTATTTTCAACGAAAAAGAACCATGTCTAAAAATCTCCAGAAAAAAAAATAACTTCAGTACACCCAGCAACCTTGAGAAAAGTGAAAAGTCACTTCTCCTTCCTTTCACTATTTCCATATAATTAACGGCTGACATTCAGGAATTCACACTTTAAATTTCAGGGTTGAAGGATGTAATGAAATTGTCATTTTTTTTGTCTGGAAAGTTTCGACATGATTCTTTTTCGTTGAAAATGGCATAGTGAGGTAGACAGAGGTAAAACACATCCCCCAATGTCACTCCCCACCAAGAGAGTTACCAAAGTCGATTATATTTTTTAAAAAAACTACATTTTCCTAATACACCACTAATTGTAAGCTTTCATATTGGGAGTTTCTTTGTCATATTTGTTGAACAGTCATCGTGGTACGTAAACAGTTTGTAAGAAAAAATAACTACTCTGGCAACATTTTTATTCTGCCTACTCTGCTCGACTGACGGTTGATTTTTCTTTTGCTAATATCCAATATACAGGGCTATATTGCGTGCAAGAACCATGTCTCTATGTGTTTCACTTTCAAAGTTATGTTTTGTGAAAGGTGCGTTGTTGCGTAAGTTGAGAAGAAGCCGTTCAATATGGTTTTCATTGGTAGTAGTGTTAGGGGAAGACACGGAATGTTATTCTGAACTGCGACGTTTTGTCTGGGAGATCACATTGAAATACCTAACTTTCTTGAGCTCTTCAAGAATTCTAAAGGAAAAAAAATATAGGGTTTTGTCAACATACATCATCAAATCGACGGGATATTTTGTTGTCCCTTGGAATGTGAGGAATGTAGTAGAGAATGAGAATTTTTTTTTTATTGCGTCACACAGATCTTTCTTTTAAAAAATTTTTCGTTTAGTTTCATCGCTGTTTTTCAGTCGGTTGCTCGGTAAAAGTCATACAAATGGATGAGTGGACACTGACAAGTTTGAGATACCATTCCGTTTTCTAGAATATTGAAATAGTTTATTCTCACAAATCTCTCGATTATAATTCAGATTATTATTATTATTATTCAACATTATTTTCGATATTCTTGTCTTTAATCGTTTTATCAAGTATTTATCATGATAGTTTTTTATCCTTAACTCTCCTCACTATAGTAGCGAATAAGACACATTAAGTAAAATCAGTTATCATTTAATGTTATATAATTATAAGGCTATGGTTGCCACCTATCTGGTATAACCGAAGAAACCAGCAATCATTGGCTTGGCTGGACTCCTCGAACGAACAAATTTTGTTGGTTTCAGTTCACTATGAAACACCCATACAGTGAATTGCTGTTTAGTTTCGGATTCGCAGCAATAAATACAAGTTTCGCCTGGTCAAGTTGTGTGGGATCCGACGGCTTGAAAGCTTCCGTACGTTCAAGGAAACCATGCAAAATCGTATGTATTGCTCTCATGTCAATGTTCAAGGATGCCTGACTCTCGCGGTATGTCACATGCCGATCTCTCTTCATCATGTCACGCACCGCATCACCATTACTGATAACAACAGCCGTGGATGGACGACCTTCACGAAATTCATCACTGAGAAATGTGCGACCACGCTGGAATTCGGAAAACCAATTGTACACAGTTCTACTAGATGGTGCTTCATTCCCACAGCCCAAATGAAGTCGCTTGATGCACTGTCCGAAAATCATTGCCCGAAAATTTTCGAGCGAAATTTCCATTTCTCTAACAAAACTACTAACAAATGCATAGGCATAAAGAAACAATGAAAGATAATTTAGACATAGAAAGGTCTATTCTTCTGAATTTTATAATGGAGGAACACTAGCGCCACTGTTGGTGGTATTTTGCAGAAACTTTTCCAGCAGCCCTCGTATTAAATACACATCTTGAGAATAATATCACAAGTTATGATATGGTCACCAATTTATACTATTTGCATCAACATGAACATAATATTCTTAAAATTCATAATTAGTTTTTTTTTTTTTCAAATTCTTAAAAGCCATAATAAGGTCCTTTTAATTCTTAAAAGTCATCATTTGGTGCTTTTAATTCTTACACCATGTTCTACTTTTTACTGCATTATTGTTAAAAGTATTTTTTAAAGATTTTAATAGTTTTGTTATGTGGATTGCTCAAAATTTTATGTTTACATGACATGTTTTTTTTTTAAATATAAGAAGTTAAATTTAATGAAGCAAACAAAATGGCTTATGTCCATAACCGAAGCAGATAAAGACTTAAGAAATCCTAATGTTTCTGAACAAGTCATATAAAACTTTCATTTGACGTATGAGAAGTTATGATTCTGAAAGAAGGAAACGTGTGTTGGGTTTTGAAACGAGCTTTTAACTTCTGTGAAACGTTCACAAACTTCCTTTTTAATAGTTACACACTTTCAACAGCATTCATAATCCTGTTGAGAGCAGTCATGAAAGAATTTTATGAAATTTTCTTTAGACATTTTATCCTGTTATACAACGACATCGTCAGCACTTCTGAAAATGTTCATATCAGTCATAAGTATCTGAATTTTCTCTTTCCCGTTTCACTATGTGTTTTGGTGAAGCACTATTATTGTCTCTGGCTGTGCGTTTTAAAGCAAAATGCAAAACTTTGTTTGTTCGTTATTTAATAACCGGCATATTAAATATAGATCGAATGAAGTCACTGTACAATTGCAAATGGCTGATGTTCTATTACAAATGTAATACACCAATACCTTGAAGTTATTAAGAGCGTTAGAACAAAATAAACGATTAGCAATGAATAACAACCCCCGATCTTCGGATATCACTATTCTTCAGCTCACTGACCTCAGCGTAGTCGAGAGGTTAGCGCAATCGCTTTCTGTGCGTGTAGTCAGGGCTTCAATTCCCGTCGGGGCCTCTTGAACAGAGTGGTTTGGAGCCCACTTTACCAGAAATTGTAGGTCCTGTCCTTAGAAGTTCCCCAATTCGTTTAGAACGTTAACAACAATGGAAAGTTCTGTCTATAGAGAAGTTCCCCAATTCGTTTAGAACGTTAACAACAATGCAAAGTTCCATCTATAGAGAAGTTCCCAAATTCGTTTAGAACGTTAACAACAATGCAAAGTTCCATCTATGGAGAAGTTCCCCAATTCGTTTAGAACGTTAACAACAATGCAAAGTTCTGTCTATAGAGAAGTTCCCCAATTCGTTTAGAACGTTAACAACAATGGAAAGTTCTCTCTATAGAGAAGTTCCCCAATTCGTTTAGAACGTTAACAACAATGCA